>PVKN010019117.1:0-16515 GCA_004027915.1 Capromys pilorides | reverse complement strand
CTTATTATATAATAAAAACCATACAGAATTTCAACTTTTGCATCTAATTAATTTCATTTAACAGTAAGGTTTCATGGTGCATCCATTTGTCTATCAAATATTCAAATGTATTCTTTTTTATAGCAGAGTGGTATTCCGATGTGTATAAACACCTGTTCTTCATTCATTCATCTAGTGGTGGATATATAGGCTCTTTCCGAGTTTTAACTGTTGTGAGTTGTACTGCTTTAGGCATGCGTGTTTCTCTTGCACTTCAGGTCATTGGTTCTCTAAATATGCTCCATTGAAACCCTTCAGTCATTCCTGTGTGCAGCTCAAGTTGTACACCAATATTGGTCAAGATTCTCCTCAAGCCTCACTGTGTATCAGATGACCTGACGAATGTCAATAAAACTCACATTCTTAAATAGTAGTGTGGAGTTGTGTCCGTGTATGTACACATGTGTGTATATGCAGTGCCAGTACACACACACACACACACACACACACACACACACACACACAATGCCTAACACAGCTTTTATTGCTTTCTCTGGAGGTAAAGCCTATCTCCATTTTCAGTTTCCAATACACCATGTCGTACCAACCCTGAGGCAACTTCCCCCATCCCGTGGACGCCCCTGGTGAACCCACAGGCAAGGGCACCCCTCCGACTTCTGCATCCCCGACCCGTGGAGGCTTTTCTCTCAGGCAGCGCTCTGTGTCTCACTGCTGGCTCCTGCTCAGATGTGCTTGTAGCGCTGGCTCTGGAGCGGCTGCACCGATAATGGTATCTGAGGGCATTCAATTAGCACATTTCAGGTTTCTCTGGTCATAGACACCTCATAATTTTTCACTAATGCAGTTGGATCTTTTTCTTTTTCCAAATCATTAGGCGTCCCTTCCATGTTACTTTTCACTTTCCAGCCTGTAGTGGCTATAGATTCTATTTTAATACCATCTCAACACATCTCTGTGTTAGGGTAATTCAGGAAGAAACCAGGTGCTAACATTTTTTCAAAGAAGAGTTTTATCTTTTTTAAAAAATCCTACTGAGATATTGATCCTGCCTCCCGTCTTTAGTTGAATCAGTAGAGAAGGGCTCTGGAATTAATAAGTACATGGAATGAAGGCTGAGTTTGGGAAATGCAGGGAGAAAATCCTGGGGACAAAGAAAGAAAGCTCCTCAGGACTGTGGCTGCAGTATGGGTGGTAAAAACTGCTCTCTTTGGGGAGCAGGCATGGGTGGTGAGTTCTTTATTTTGTCCTGCAGCCCAGGATCTTGGGAAGTAGAAGCCTCAGGTGGAAGGTGAGACCTGGCCTCCCTTCTAAAGTGAGCTCAGTGGGAGGATTCTGTTTCAGGGCGTGCCGGACTTCAAGAGCCACAGGGATCCTTCAGAGAACCTTGTTTAAAATGCACACTGTGTATTATCCAGCCATAAAAAGAATGAAATTCTTTCATTTGTGACGATGTGGATGGATCTGGAGAAAAATATAAACCGGGCACAGAGAGAGACAACAACTACATATTTTCACTCCTATGTGAAAGCTATGAGAGTTAATCTTACAGGAGCAGAGAGTAGACTAGCACTCACTAGACTCCTAAGGGGAGGAGAAAGAAGAGACAGAGAAAAACTGGTTAATGGTTACTGGTTAGAAAATTGTTCCTGGTTACAGAATACAGATTGGAGGGTTATGGTTTGGTGATCCAAGGCACAGCAAAAGACCTGCAGTTGTTATTCAGTAATAATTTATGGTATATTTCAAAGTAGCTAGAAGAGAGGTTCTTGAATGTTTCCAACATTTAAGAATTCATGTTTGCAATTACATACATGTTAATGCTCTCGTTTGTTCATTGTATACAGTGTGTTTCAAAATATCACATTACAACCTATAAAGCTACGTGATGGTGATGTGACGATTTAAGTTTTTAAAAAATATATCTGTCCAGTCAGATCTGTGTGGAATCTGAGTTTGCATAATTCTAATAAGGTCCTTGTGACAGATGCTACTGCTTGGAGAAGAAACCTTAAAGTGTGAAGCCCAACTGAAATTCTTCTGGGTCTCTGGTTGTGAGCCTCAACTTTCCAGTTAGAATCACCTGGGAAGAGTTACAATCCCTCGGTGCTCCAAATGCACTGTAGATCTGTCATTGAGTCAGAAGGCAAGGTATAGGATTCAACGCAAGGCAGCCAGGAAGCAGGGTAAGAAGCTCAGGTAAGACATATGTCCTCCTCTGCCTTGGCCCTCCCTCTTAATCGCACATTCAGCTATGAATTTATCAGTGGATTGATTGATCTACTGATGAATACAGTGGCCCATAATCCAATCACACTCCCAAGGCCTCTTCTGTAAACACATGAGCTTTCTGGAGGACATGTGAGATTTAAATCAGTGGTGGGGAAGCTATGGCAAGTGTGTGGCAGTGGGCCGTTTGCAGCATTGAAAGCTCTAAAAGGTTCTCAGTCACGGATCTAGATCATATACCTGCTTAATCCGAATCTGGAGGAAAGCCTTAGTAATTTGTGAGCTTTCCCAGTAGTTCTTGTGAATGCTGTTTGAGCGTCACCACTCTACATGTAGCACTCTATGTGGCCTCTCAGATTGGTGTGTAGTGGAAATGTATATCTTATAGGCTTGATTTCATGTAGCTTGTGTGGAGAAGTAGCAGTAGAACCCACTTACCAGTCGTTGAGTGCTTGGAGGAAAAATGCCAAGCAACTGATTTATACTCTCTCCCCTATTGGTGCATCTCTAACAAGTACTATCAATAAGAAAACAGATTGCAATGGCTTGGCTATTTTCCAAATGTCAAATAGCACATGAACAAGGATACTACTCAAGGACTTTCTGATTACATGTGTTGTCTCCTAAACTAGATTAGGCACCATGGCAGATAAACATAAGTGCACCTCCCTAACTCTGTAACCATTTCGAGTATGCAAGACAGGACGGATGTCATGCTACTGCAGCTCAGAAATGTTTCTGGTCCTGAACTCCTTAGCTTCAAACAAGGAGATGGACTATAACTGTACAGTTAGATGCCTTTTGTAGCAGACAAAGAGCCTTAAGCTATGGTAACATCATCTTGGAAGTTGAAAGATAAAGGGGCAGAAGAGGAGAAAGATTTTCAGGGGAAATTATGTGATGATACCCAAGAGATAAAAGTGATCAGCAAGGTACTACAATGGGAACGTATTTTTGGAAAAAGAGAAGCCAGTTTGTTCAAAGTTCAGAAATGAGAAATGAAGGCGTCACTCCATAACAACTGCATTATTGTAATTTACATGAAGAACTTAGTTCTTTTTGTAACTGTTATAGGTTGGTCCAAAGTATTAATCAGATTTTTATTTAAAATTTATTACTTTTCCAACAATGAATAATAAATTGGGTGAGTGAATGATGACTCACGAATGATGACTAATGATTAGGTGCTAATGTGACAGTAGCAATAATACTGTCATAGTAGTTAAGGTGACGTTAGCACCCAATCAAATTATTTTCCATCTTTATATACAGCTGTCACTGAATTGCACTAATATTATAATGCCTTGCTTGCTTATTTGCTTGTTGGTTTATCAATCTAGACGTAGAAAAGAAAGCTTCCCAAGTCCATGGATCACTTTTAATAACAATTACAAGTCTCCAAAATATTAAGATTTAACTATTAATTTTAAGTTAGATGGCCACTGCAGGGTTGCTAGGCTTTTGCTTGATGAGACAGTAAGTGATACTCCATAATATTTTGTTTGTTGCTTTACTTTGTGTCAATGCAGAACATCATAATTACTTATCATCTTGACCACTTTGGTAGAAATAGATGTTTAACATCTGTGTTTTTTATTGGAATAAACATAACTATCACTGATTAAAGTTTAAAAAACAGCGAGCATCTTCTTGTCCCACTCTGCTTATTCTCATTTAGATGCAAGTAGCGATTTGGTTCCATTCCTGGCTCCTATAACCATCTCCCCTCTTAAGTTTCCCCTCCCACCCTTTCCACTTTTGAGGACTCTTTCCAGCCAGAATATTGCCCCACCATGTATCATCTGAGTAACTCGTAGTTGTCCATCCATATTTGGTTCAGTGTTGTATAATTAGAACCTAAACTCTGAGAATGTACATTTAATTAGTCACTTTCGCACTGACAAACACTTCTTTTGTGTAACTCCTCTATTCTAGGGCTCTTTACCTATATAGTAAGGGCAGTAACTCCTAGATGGCAGGACTTGTGGGCATCTTGCGCTAAAAATTTATTTTATATCCTAACGCCAAAACTTTGTTTCTTCTTCTCTTCTCATTTCTTTCTGTTGAGTAACTGAGACAACTCACATATAGTGCATGTGGCACTTTTGCTATACAGTGCTATGAGTTTTGTTTAAGGATAGATTTTACTTTTTTTTTTTTTTTTTTTTTTTTACTAGTTTTAGATTTGAAGCAAAATAAAGGAGAAAGTACAGAGTCCCCATATGCCCCCTTCCCTCACATTGGCATGGCATCACAGAGTAACACATTTTCACAATCCGTAGCCCTGCTTTTATGCATGATGACCATCCAGGGTTTATAATTTATATTAGAGCTCACTTTTTGCTGCACAGCTCATGGGCTTTGATAACTGCATGGTGACATGTCTACACCATTCTATTATTGTACAGATTATTTTTACTCCCCTAAAAGCCTCGTGTGCTCTGTGTAATTGATTCATCCCTTTCCCCCAACTTCTGGCACCCACTGATCTTTCTCCTATCTCCATCCTTTTGCTTTTTTCAGGATTCCATGTAGTTGGACTGATGCAGCTCTTAGCTTTCTCAAGTTGATCTTTCACTTAGCAATATTAAATATTACTCCACTATGTTTTTCATGGTTTGACAGCTCACTTATTTTCTTTTTCTGAGTAATATTTCATTGGATGGGTATTCCACAGTTTAGCTACTCTCCTATCAGTGGACATCTTGATTGCTTACAAGTTTTGGCAGTTACAAATAAAACGGCTAAAAATATCAGTGTGAAAGTTTTTGTGTACAGTTTCAAAACCATAAAAAATAACAAGGAGTATGATTGTTTGATATAGTAACAATAGGAGGCTCAGTTCTATGAGAAATTGCCGAACTATCCCCCATATAGTGACACTACTACACATTTTCACCAGTGTTGAGTGAATATTCCTGTTGCCCCATCCTTGCCAGCTCTTAGTGTTGTCAGTGTTTTAAGATTTCGCCACTCTAACTGGTGTGCAGTGATGCAGCATTGCTTTAAATTGCATCTTTTGGGGTTTTTGTTTTGCTTTTTGTTTTTGTTTTTGTTTTTGTATTTAGTACAAGGCCTACAGGGTCTCACTACATAGATTGGACTCATAGTGATTCTCCTGTTTTCAGCCTCCTAAGAACTGGGATTACAAGCACATGCCACCATGCCCAGTCTCAATTACCATCTCAGTGTGCCCCAGGGGCAGGGCCGGCCTGCGCACCTGGGATTGAACCCCAGCCTATGCACTCTGCCGAAGCAGGTGCTTTAGTTCACTGAGCTATCTAGCCAGCCCTAAATTGCATCTTTAATGACATAAGAAGTTTGATGTCTTATATCACGCTTAGCGTTCATCTGAATGTCTTCTATGAATTTTGATATGACCATAGATTGATGAACTCACCATAATCATGACAAAGAAAAGCTCCTTTACTCAACAGGAATTATTGTTACTAATGAGTGACAGGAATTGAAGTATAAATATTGCAGCCCGCACCCCCCCCCCCAGGATGGAGCTCTAATTGCCCAGTGTGGTAACTGGCCCATAATGCACTCTTTACACACCACCTCTCCCCCGTCTCTCCCTAACCTGCTTTGATGTTGCTGACTCCTCCTAAACAAGCTACTTTTGCTTGAGTCCTCATGTGCTTTTGAAGATCCTGAATCGGGACAGTCAAAGTATAACAAGAACTAAGATAAGGAGCTCTGGCTAATAAGGATAGAGTGGGACAAGCCAGGTATTTTTGCTGAGGACAGAAGAATGATCAGAAAAATGGAGAAAGAAGGGTAGATGTCAGAATTTAAGTTTCCCTTCCTCTTGTGAGAGGACAATAGAAATATTTAGCTGGAACTAGGAAGTATCCAAAACACCAAAGTTAGTGTTCTACATTCTTGGTCAAAGCAAAGCTCTTAGGGAAGATCCTCCTACTCACCTTCGCATTTTGTCCTCATGTAATGAGAATGCAAATACACCACTTATGAAGAGGAACTAGAGAGGTAAATCTATGGTAATGTGCTTGTTCTCCGGACCTGCACTAGCATGGGGTGTGTGTGTGTGTGAAGATGTTCCTTCACATTGTATTTAGGGACATGGAATTTGCAGACAGAATGTAGACCGGTGTAACATGTGAAGGTTTCATAAACGCAGTCAAGAAAGGCCACAGTGTCTAGCAGAAAGCAAGCAGGAGGCTCCAGCTGTCCATTCAGGACTGTAGGCTTCCTAATCTATGCAGTGGATCACACCAGCCATCCCAAAGCGGGACTAGTAGGAAGTCAGGACCTGCCACACGCATCTGGAGTTCCCATTCTCCACAGATGCAGAGGTCATTATGATTTATATCTAAATTTAGTATAAGTTTATAATATATGCTTTATATCATGCATTCCTAAGTGGGGCTTTTGGATGGTGATTGGATTGTGGAGGAATTATAGCTGACTTGATATTAGGAGGTAAGGTCTGGTCAGAACCTGAAAAAGATGAGTAACTATGGGTAAGACCTGGAAGGCTTCATCTCCTTCACTTTCTGTTTCCTTGCTGCCACTGTATTCCTCTACCATGCTGTTTCTTCTTTGGTGCTAGTTAACCTCAGAATGAAAAGTAGAACACAATAAACCTCCTTTAGTTGTGGTGTCAGGCATTTGCCCCAGTGATACAAATAGTGATTAAGACAGTCCTAGATGTTGTGTTCAAGAGGAGAAAGGGAAAGGAGACAAACATCTAAAAGACTGAGTGATCTTCATATGCAAAGAGCTTGTGGAAACTTCAAGACAATAAGAGACAGCCTGGCAAGTCTTCCACATAAAAGTGGTTTTTCATTGTGAAATTTATGATGACAGTTTGATAGACTCTAAATAAAAATGAAACGTTTTTATAAATGGGGGGGTAAGAAGAGAATTACAAGTTATGTACAGATTGGAGATAAAGGATATAAAGTATCAACCAAAACCCCAATACCATGCCAAAAGCTCAGAAATCAGTGGCTATAGTCACTAATGCCAAGTTGATGACATCAGTGGTCTTTGCTGTGATCAAAACTGGTAGTAGCTGGTGCTGAGGGGACAAAAGGAATGACAAGTCCTAAAGCCATTCTTTCAAAAGACTCCTCAGTCCTGCAGCAGCTCATGGCTCAGGATTTTAAACAATCTTCTTTCAGCAAGATGCAGCCTTAGACTGGTTCTGGGGTGCTGGTTGATTAAAATCAAATGTGAGGAAAATCTGCTCAAAGTCTAGCAGTTTGTTCTGATGAGCTAGTATTGAAGAGTTTGTGCCCTAACTGGCTAATTGGGACAAGAGTTTTCATTAGACTTATAGTACAGAGTTGATATTCAAAATAACCAAGCCAGCCTAAAGCATGAACAGGTCTAGACTGAGAGACCATTTTCATGCTATTTCTCCAACTAGTTTTAAATCTGACACCAGTGGAGCATAAAACAACAATAACAAAGGCCATTTTCTGTGACTAAAAGATTTCTGTCCAATTTCTTGCCTTTTTCTTTCTACTAAAGACAGATTTAAAAAGGTATCGTTTTCTTTGACATATGTAGCCCACAGTTAGTCAACTTGCCTATTAAATTCAGAGCAAAAAGAACACTGAAGGCAAGGCGAAGGGAGGGGGAAGCAATTTGCATATACATTTCCATTAGGGTTAAGGACATTTAAATCCGCATTACCCTGGATGTTAAGATAATGAATATGCCATTATGGACAAGGCTTAGTGTGCGTTGCTGCTACATTTGGCAGGTTCAAGTCTTGCTCTGGGTGTAATATTTTGTGACTCATTTTTCCTCAAGCATAGAGTAATAGGCTTTAACTTTGCTAAGCTTTCCTGCCAGCTCCTCGCCTCCTGCTGTTCCATTATATTGAACTTGTAAGCAGGATGCTCTGTCCGGCTCACCCAGATTACCACAGCAATACGGCCCCGCTGAGGGGCTGGTGTCTGGATAAGTGTTAGGGAGGGAGCTCCCCATCTTGGCATGCTGTTCTCATCTTATTAAATTCAGCTTTGTGGAAGCAGGGAGCCTGCCTCTCAGTCACACTGGCTCGAGCGTGATCCAACTGCTACTGTCAGACAATATGAAAATAGGAACCACAACAGCTAATGGCAGGTGCTGCTTCACAGCTGAAAAAAAAAAAAAAAGTCTGAGGGGTTTTTATTATGATGATGATTTCATGAGCCTGTGTGAGTGTGTGTTCTTCTACTTTCCTAGCCACTTCACTGGATTGATGTAGAAAGCCCAGAGCTTTGGGGAAATGAAACAACTTGCACATTTGTAGCAGTGGGCGAACAGACCCCAGGATCCTGGAGACTGCTTTTATTCACAGTTTTGCTATAGGTTCCAGTGGATTACTCTTAAATTCTTTTTTTTTTTTCTTCATCTTAAGTTGAGGGTCAAAATATTCCAAATATCTTCATCTGTCTGTCTATCTGTCTGTCTATGTGTCCCTGTCCGTCTGTCAGTCAGTTGGTCTATCTATCTATCTATCTATCTATCTATCTATCTATCTATCTATCAATCTATCATCTATATCTATCTATATCTCAGTATAACAGGCTCTGCTAGGTGGACGAAAACATTGAGCAAATATTTTAAGTTTGAGACTCCCCGTCTTCACTCTAAACTTCTGCTATAAGAATGTGTTCGGGTCACTGCTGGACAAACCACTCCAGTATTAGAGGCACTAAATGATGAGCTTTTACTGTTTCATATTCTGTGCGCTGTCATTACAGGGAGCAGCACGGAATGGGTGGAGTCAGCCTACGCCGTGCAGGCTGAGATCGGAGGCTAGGGTGCAGAGCCTTACTCCCACTGGTTTCGTGAAGGCCACTTGTAGCTTCTGCTGCTCTTGCCTGGGGCCTCTCACCAGCGGCCTGACTAGCAGCTTGGCAAGGCCCCCCAAGTCTGGGGGGCACCTTAGCTGGAGGGAAAGTTGCTAGTTCTGTCCTTTTCTACCTGGCACATACTTGCAATTCTAGCAACCCAGGAAGCAGAAGCAGGAATATCACAAGTTTGAGGTAAACTTGGATAATTTAGGGAGTTCTTGCTTCAAAGCAAAGCCTAAAAAGTGTTGGAGATGTAGCTCAGGGCAAAGGTTTGCTCCCAAGTGACAAGAAAAGTAACAATGAATCTTCTAGACCTAATAATAAGGGACTTCCTTGTGCAGGTGAGTACCTAGACGCCAGCTGTACTGAGCCCTAGGAAGGAATGCAACTGGTGAAGGTTGTGCTCTGGGACAAAGCCACCGTGGGCTTTTCTTGAAAGCAGGAGCACCTACAGTTTCCTGGAGCCTGGAGAGGTGAACAGGACTGAGAATGGAGGGAAACACACAGACTGGAGAGCAGGAATGTTTGTCAGCCCGGCGTGCCAACAGGGGTTAGGAGGCTGCCTATGCCCTCTGGGAGGGCTTTGGGGTGGAGCTCATTTTGTTTCTTTCCTTTCCTGAGGGAGAACTACCCTTAATCAAGTAGACAGGAGCCCCAAGAGGATGAGGAAGACACAGCAAGCTGCCCCTTATGCGAATACAGAACACTGCAGTCTGCCTAATTTATAAGGACAGAAATTTATTTCCCAAGGCTTTGGAAGCTGGGAACCTCAAGAGCGAGGGGTCAGCATCTGTGAGCATCATCTTGCTGTATCCACAAGGAGGGTAAGGGTGGAAGGCAAGAAAGGTGAGTGACGTAGCCTTGCATGACAGAAGAGCAGGATGTTACTCTTCAAGGCCCTTATAGCAGCATCACTCCACTTATAAAGGTGGAACCTTCATTGCTCACACACCTGCCAAAAGGCCCCACCTTCCACACGGTGTCATGTGGGAGATGAAGCTTCCCCCATCTGAGTGTTGGAGGACACATTGCACCTTTTCATTTAAAGAGAATAGAATTAGAAATAACATTTGATAATATTTTAGATAAAATAGAACTATTCTAGGTTATATGGAACTTTCATAGATTCCAGCCTTGAATACATGAAAATGGGAATAGATAACTTTTTTTCTCACAGAAAAAGCAGAAACAAAAATACACAAATATATTAAGGACCAGCACAGAACCAACAAAAAGAAAACAATCAACTTCATGACGAATATAGCACAAAATTCAAGGGCTTAGCAATTCATACTTCAGTTGTGCAGCTGAAAAAACACAAGCATCATTTCTTCAAAAATGAATACTTACATTTCAATTTTATGGAATATAAGTTAAAGACCACATTTCTCATTTAGATTTAGATCAATTTATCTTAAAATTTTTGTAAAAAAAATAAAACATCAAGAAAATTTCTAAGAGATTCCTTCTTTAAAATTTAAGAAAACCACAATTTGGTGAAAGTTTTAAGTTCAAAAATATGCACATTAATTGATTCATCCCTCTTCTTACTATCTTTGGAAACTTATGAAATGCCTTCAAAATATCAAAACTCTGGCAAACCTTGGAGAGCTGGATTAGCAGCAATTGGCTTAGCCGATTCCCAAAGCTCCTGTACTCTCATAAGTAATATTTTTTTTAGCACTGTGATGTATTTTAGTTATTTACAAAAAGCAAAACAAGTAAAATAACTATTGTACACATACCAGCTATCTAACCTTTTCAAACCTTATTGTAGTGCCATATTTGCTTCAGACCTTTAAAATAAAACATTTTAAACACAGCTGAGGCCACTGTATACTCTCATCTCCTTACTACCATTTCTCCTCTTTCATCCAGAGGCAAATTAGTCTGAATTTGGAGCTTTTAATTCCCATACAACCTTTGAAGATTTACTTTATTTATGTAAGAAGTATCATTTGAACATTCCTTTATTTACTCTACAAAAATAGTGTAATATTACATGCCATTTCTCTACTTACATTTTTGAACAATATTTTCTTTCTGAGATTTATTTAGTTGACACATAAAACTATATACAATTGAACAGATGTTTAGTATTGGCACTATTAGTCCATCCTCTTATTAATGCACATTTCAATTTGCAAGTTTTTCCTGTTACAAGCTGTATACTGATCAGTTCCCATTGCTGGACAAAATACCTGACACTTGCACATTAAAGCAGAGGTACAATGCGTCTCGTGATTTCAGAGGTTTCATTCCATGTTTGTTTGTTCTGAGGTAGGGACATCATGGTTGAAGGACACTGTAGAAGAGACCGGCTGACCACAGGCTCTGAGAAGCAGAGCACAGGGGAAGCGCTCCAGGGACAGCTTTCCTCCCCAAGCCAAGACTCCAGCAACCCCGCTCACTGGAGCCCACTTCCTAACAGCACATGAATGCCCCCAGCTAGCACCACTATGATCCAGTCACCTCTTCAGAAATCTCTGAATGCAGTGGAGTTGTTAATCAGGATGAACTGGCACATAAACTATATACAGCAAGCATTCTTGCACACGTGGAACACCTTGAACGCAAGGGTATATGGGAAGTTTTTCTAGGTCTGGGGTTTTCAAAGTGTAGTGTAAGGATGCCTATAAATTTTTTTTCACAATAGTCCTGTGGCATTATTGACTTTGTCATTCATATTCGCTCATAAATGTATAGTGGAATTCTCTAGAGAGCACAAGCCATAATAGTTAAACAGATTGAATGTGGAAGGAGTTTTTAGAATCTAGCCATCCTGTACTAAACTATATATCAAGGAGATTTTCAATAAGGTGAAAAATAGTGTCACTTTTCATTGAATTTTTTAATTTTGGAAAATACATTTTTCTTTAAAAATGTTATTTTAATTAGTAGTATTAACAATGTTAAGCAAAATTAAGTTTATTATGATTGTGTTTTAGATCAATAAATACTTTAAAAATTATGTTTTAATTTCTAATTTGAAAACACAAATAGAAAAAACTTACATAAACAAAAAACTTTGAGGTTCTCATTTTGTTTTTTGTTTGTTTGCTTGTTTTTATGTATTTAATACAGGGTCTATAGAGTTTCACTACACATATCAAACTCATAGCAATCCTTCTGTTTTCAGCCTCCCAAACACTGGGATTATAGGCACACGCCACCACACCCAATCTCATTGACATCTCAGCATGCCCCGAGGGCAGGGCTGGCACCACAGTCCTGGGATCAAGCCCCCAGCCCCTAAGCAGGCTCTTTAATCTGCTGAACTATCCAGCCAACACTTATTTTGTATTAATAGTATTAAAGGGCTCCAAGACCAAAATTTTAGGAACTTTTGCATATTTTCTACAGGTGTATATGGGAGAGGGTGTGAAAAATTATATTTCCCTTGGGCAAATAGTGGTGATATTGTGTTTCACTCAAGGATACATACATGCTCAACTTTTTAAGAAACTACAGCACCGTTTTTCCAAAATAGTTAGATGACTTAACATTCCCTTAACTATTTCTGAGAGCTCTGGTTCTTTCACATTCTTATTCAATTTGCTTTTCAGCTTTATCATTTTGCTATTCTGGTAGCTATGAAATAATAGCTCATTGTGGCTTTAATTTGAGAGAGGCCACTTTAGAGACTCTTTGCTTTACTTAAACTCTTGTATTTTTTTTATAAAATGAAAAAAAAAATCAGAGAATTTATTGTAGAATCATCAACCCCAGTCTCTTATTCTTGCTCAGAATTATTTATCAGGTTATTCTCCTAAATTAAAAGTGATAAACATAAAAGCAATAACATGTGTGTCTGAATGTGAGGAGCTATGGAGGAAGACATAGCACTGTATTACCGTAGCCACAGGCCTTCGTACTTTGGATAAGGCTAAGGTTTTAGTGAGTGTCTCTAACATGCTAGGAGTGTGTAAATAGCATGAAGGTATTCATGAAAAACTGAAGTTGAGAAGTAGCGAGGTAAGGAAAAGTCCACTGGATTGGGAGGGGTGGCCAGTGATCTGAAAATGGATGCCTGACTCCTGGAAGGATTTTAACCTCTCAGATTCTCAGTTTCTCTTTGGCACCATTTTATATCTTAGTTATTTTCTTTTCACTGGGACAAAATACTGTACATCCACAAATTAAAAGAGAAAAGGTTTATTTTAGCTCACTGTTTATAGAGGTTTCAGTCCATTGTCAGCTGACTGCAAGACAGGTTGGCATGGCGGAGGCAAATATCGAAGGAGAAACAATCAGGGAAAGGCAGGGCAAGCAAGCAGCAGCAGTGATCCTCCCTTTCCCTCTTTATTCCATTCAGACTGCAAGTGTATTGGCTGGTGCCACTTACATCCAGGGTGGGCCTTCTGTCAGAGTATTTTTTCTCATTTAATGTCATAGCTGATCAAGTTAATATAACCATCTATACCACCAGTGAGGTTGGAAGGCTTTGGAGTGTTCAAGGAATAAAGTATAAGAGAAAGGTCAATCTATGCAATACGATAGTGGTGAATGCAATAGGTTTGGAATGGAGGAGAAAGTAACTTTTCAGAGGATAGTTGTGTCCAGTCCTAGCTGATTGTTTCCTGAACTCGGCTCCTTCTTCTCCAGGAATGTGCATTTCTCATCTGTCCCACCTATTACATCAATCTGTATCCAAATGACTGAACTCTGAGCAGTGGAATAGAGTACAAGCAACATATCATGTTTGGTTCATGGAAAACTTGCCACATGTAATACTTGTCCACATTTCCACTTGACTGCTAGGTGAATGACAAGAATACAATGGAGATTCTTAAAGTTTGACAGAATTAAAAAGTAAAAGTAGCTTGGGTACAGTTTCTACAGTGAAAAGTTGTATAAACAAGAAATAACCTTGAATTATGTTAATTCAATGAGCTGCTGGCATTGTTACAGCAGCTCTCCTACTTTGGCTAAGCAGAAGGTACTATTCCTTTGAGCACTGCCTAGAATTTCCAGTGTCATGTTAGGTGCTAAGTAAGTAAAATACATTAATGCCAAAGATATTACAAAATAATTGAGTAGGAAAGAAAACAGGATTGTAGTTAAACAGATGTTAAAGGATGAAAAAAGTTGTTTTTTCAGTAATATGCTTAGAACTGCCCCATGCCAGAGTACACAATTTTAATTTTCTTTCCATTGAGCTTCCAAGCTATCTACTCTCCCACAGGCTTACTAAGTTGGAGAAGCTGGGGAGGGTGACATCCAAAGGTTATTACTAACAGTGTTAATTCTCTACTCCATGTCAAACTCTCCTCTACAAGATTGTATTACTATAAGCAGTGACACAGGACACAAATAATCATAACCAAACCAAACAACACAATAGCTATACTGAAAAAAAAAAAAACTATTTCCTGGACTTCAGTTGAATCTGAGAAGGGCTGTCTGTGGCCATGTAAACATTAAAGACAGAATGAATTTTGAAAAGTGCTGTACAGCCTAACCCCTCTCATTCACTGGTTCTCACCTTCTTAATGATCCACAAACTCAATACTTCTCACAGAAAACCCAGCAGTCTCACCCCACTTCTCCACTAAGATTTCATAGCCAAGAGCTGTAATGAGGTCCCGTGCAAGAGCAGCTCCCATTATGCTGACCAAGTGTGCTATGGCATCTTCACCGCCCTGTTCGTGTCAACAGTGTGTGACTCCCTGGGCACAGTGTAGAGGGAGACTCAGTAAACTTACACTATTTTTTTTCAATTAATCCTCCCTCCCAAGAAATGTGCTAATCTGTACTGGGCCTCCTTGCCACTGGTGTGAATTATCTGAATTTTACTGTTTCCAAACTATTTTACATATGCATAAAATGCTATCATTTGAATGTACAATATTATCCCAGCATGGGGAAATGGGATTCGAACCCAAAGTAACTCATTCTGTGTGAGATGAATAAAGTGAAATGGAAATAGACTATAGTATGTTTTATATCTTATTAACTTTTTCTCCTTCTAGACAAGACTAGTTCATGTACAGTGGACTGCTAGTTATGTTAGATCTTTTATGAAGGCATGCATCTTCAGATTCACATGAAGCACATCAAGCTTTATGGAAAATCGAGTTTATGAAAGATTTAAATTGTAGGCCACTACTGACATAAATTAATTACTTGCTTCACAGGATCTTGGTGATGAATTAGTAATTTGGTCAAAGAGACTGAGAGATTAATTTAAAAGATGGTCAGCAAAATCCTGGGTTTGATCACTGGTACAAAAAGGGGAAAAATATAAAAATAAAAGATGGTCAGAAACATTTTCTATTTAAAAATGACTAGGGCAGGGGAGATAGCTCAGTAGAATAAGCACTTGCCTGGTAAGTGCAAGGTCCTGAGTTCAATCCCTAGTACCACAAAAAAGAAAAAAAAACCCTGATATTTTGGGCTTTGAGGGGCCATATTTTGTCTCCATCACAGTTATTAAATTCCACCTCTGTAGAATATGTACAGAGAAGCATTAGCATGCATGCATGCATATGAACTCAGAATCTGAGGTTCACATAATTGCATTATGTTACAAAAAAAGTCTGCATTTTATTTCTCCCAGTCACTGCAAACATGAAACCACTGTAGCTTCTGAGCTATACAAAAATCAGGGTACTGGTTACACCTAACCCATAAGTTGTAATTTCCTGACCCTGAAAAAAGTATATATTATCAAGAAGTTTCCATTGATAATCAGAAGGCAATGAA
This sequence comes from Capromys pilorides, assembly GCA_004027915.1. Taxonomy (NCBI): domain Eukaryota; kingdom Metazoa; phylum Chordata; class Mammalia; order Rodentia; family Capromyidae; genus Capromys; species Capromys pilorides. The sequence goes on along the minus strand of PVKN010019117.1, from coordinate 766 downwards.
GATAAAATGCAAGACACTATAATGTGTACAGAAAATAGCAATTAGCAACTGCTGCACTTTAGAATTTCCTGTTAACTACTGAGAGGAGCTTTGGCAGTGGAATACAGGTAAGAAAACAGGCAGAGAGATCTTGGGACAAACCTCAGGACACAGGGTGGTACAGTGACCAAGTCTGGAAAGGAACACATTCCAGCCCTTCTCACTAAATCTGTCCCTTTCAATCCACTCAGGGCTCATGTTGAAGTCAGCCCGGGATGCACAGTGAGTTTAAGATCAGCCTGAACCAGATGGTGAGACCCTGTATCAAAAAAATTGTCCTTTGAAGGCTGGCTAAATAGCTGAGCAGATCAAAGCACCTGCAAGCAGGCGCAGGGACTTCTGCAGGCGCAGGGACTTCGGTCCCGGGGGCCTGCTGTGCCAGCCCCACCCCGGGGCACGCTGAGATGCCAACTGAGACTGGGCATGGTGGCACACACACCTGTAATCCCAGCTCTTGGGAGGCTGTAAACAGGTGGTTCACTACAAGTCCAATCTAGTAGTGGGACTCTGAACACCTTGTAGACCCTTCCCTAAAATGAAATTTTTTTTAAAAAATTCTCTTTTGTACTTGCTCTTGAATGTTCATGGAAATCTGAATGGTGCCAGCCCCATAACTTTCCAACTTACTTACCTGCCTTAGAAAATAAAATTTTTAGCCATGAGTAATTCAGGACACTAAGACAGACTATAGAGGAGAGTGAGAGCGAGAGCAAGAGAGAGAGAGACA
>PVKN010019116.1:0-16515 GCA_004027915.1 Capromys pilorides | reverse complement strand
ATTTTAGCTGTAGAAATGGGGACAAAATAACTCATTTGTTTCCAGCCATTTTTTTTCTTTTTGACAAAACCAGAACTAGGAAAATAAGAAAGGTTTTATGTGTGTCCTTGTTTTATTTTGGTCCTTGAGCCAGATTTGAACTAAAATTAAGTCAAATAGTATCTGTTAGAACAGACTTCATGAAAGATCCTGCGCTCTTGAATGTGTTTTAGTTCTACTAATTTTGCACTGGTAATATAAATAAAATTTTCACATTTCTATGAGCATTTGAAAGGAGTGATCAAACACAAAATAAAGACTATGCATAGCATGCATCTGATTCTATTACATAAAAGTCGAAAATATGATTCTTTTTAAGGTGCAAAGTTATACAATGTTCAAAAGAAGCATCTGTAAGAATCTTCCAGAGAACATGATTGGGTGTCTTATGAGGCCTAGCGCTGAGTTCTTTGGTCTATTCTGTCACACAACACTTGGCAGAAATGAAAAGGAAAGTGTCAAATTCTGACAGAAACTTTTCATGTACAATAACCTGAAGCTTGGGTAAGGGCTAATGTGTAATTCTAGTGATTTAAAATGTTTGAAGAAAGGGCCAGAGAAAATGTTAAGATTACATATATAAGAAGGTAGTTAGTCATATGCACATTCCAGCTATTTGTGTAACACAGAAACATAAAGTACCAGACCCAGTAGGAAATGAAAATTAATGGGTTAAATTCAAGCTACTATGTACTTGAGGTTGGCTTTGGATATGGATTTTCTAAAAAGTGATGTTTTATTGTTTATCATCTAATGGCTGTAAACTGTAGTAGTAGAATAAAAAAAAAGTGGAAAATCAGCTTTTCCTCTGCCTGGTTCACCTTCATCTTGCTTTTTTAAAGAATTTGTTTCTTGTCCATTTTTTTCCTTTATTATTTCTTTTTCTTGTGTCCTGCAAAGTGTTTCCCCTGTATCCCTGTGCATTCTTCCTTGGGTTATTTTATTTTGTGCTGTGAACTTGCTGTGTTCCACCATGGCTTTTGTTTTCATCCCAAGTTCATGTGGCTCACATCCAGATTGCGCTTGGCTGAGCAGGGCCGCCAGTCGGCTGAATTGGACAACCGGCTCTTCAAGAATGACTTCGGGGACAAAATCAACAGTCTTCAGCTGGAAGTGGAGGAGCTGACCAGGCAGCGGTGAAGAGAGGGCAGCTGAGCTAATAGGGTTGGGTGTTGTCAACCTAGACAGCCCATCTTTCCGTGTCCTTTTCCTTGTGTTGGGATCAGGACAGCTTCACATACATCACCTTTTTCCAAATCCTGTCAACATCTTCCATGATTAAGAAGTAGAGAAATAGCTAGGCATGGTGGTGTACACGCCTGTAATCCCAGCACCGCAAAAGCTAAGGCAGGAGTATTACTGTGAGTTTGGGGCCATCCTGAGCTATGTACTTAAATTTCCCCCAAATTAAAACTGGGTCTTACATTAATTTTTTTCTCCAAAGGACATAATGTGGCTTATTTTCAGGGGATTTATTCATGTATGGCAACCCACATTTACTCATGTGCAAAAGTCCACATTTATTCAGATACAGTCACGTCGCCTTCTGGAACACTGTCCTAACTCTTTAAACCCCAAATTTCAGCCTGAATTTCTTGTGACTCCATTTCCTATAGAAGCATTGGCCCCAATCTCTCATGTCCAGTAAAAAAGTGCTTCTTAAATGAACACTTCCTATCCACGTAGTCTGCTCATAACACATTATTACCACACAACATACTGAATTATGACCATTCATGTTAGACACAGCCACATCTACCCCTCCCTGGAGGCATACATTTATGTGTTATAACTGTTCTCCAACTGGTCACTTGGCAATAGGCTTCAAGTTTGACTTGAATACCCAAAAGGTGCTTACTTGGGTAGTTATAAATACTTAATTTTAATTTGTTATTTCTTTTAAACATTAATGTAAATAACATTTATAGTTATGTATATATAGATTAATATTGTTATTTTTGTAATCCAATGTGTCTGTTGTGTGTTGTAGTGGATGTATTAAATGGATCCATTTGGCTAGTTGGTGATCTTAATATATTCATTTTGGGAGTAGGGCTTATTTTCAGGGAAATAAGGTAGTTTTAAAGCCAGCCTAAATTACGCCTTATCTCAAAAAAGAAGCAAAAAAAAAAGGAAATTCAACTCAAGGTTCCAAAAATAGTAGTTAATAGCCAATACAGTGATAGTTTCCTGACATTGTTTTATGTGCCACATGCAAAGTCACTCTGGCTGTCTTCCCATCAACTCCTTTGGCAAGCTTTCATATGGAATTACAGCATGGAGGGGTTAAACGTGTCCAGATGCACACAATTAATGTATAAATGGTAACCCTGTCATTTAAAGTCATGTTGCTGACTCCTCTCACATGCACTCATAAAGCCACTGGGAAGTTTGTCAGATATAAAACACTGGTGGCTGAGGGCACAACTGGTACTGAGTGCGTAAGTTCAAGAGTGACCAGCTGCTCAGTTCAAAGTGGTATTTAGTGTCTGTATTTCTGCTATATCCTGATAACATTTAGAAATGCTGTTACTCAGGTCCAGAACTCTTCAGTAACAGCTACTGTAAAATACTGGTATTTACATTGGATGTGGCAGCATACCCTATAATCTCAGCACTCTGAGAAGTTGAGGGAGGAGAATCACACGTTCCAGTCTAGCCTGGACAATTTAAGAGCTGAGTGAGCCTCTGCCTCAAAAGAGAAACTAAAAAGCTGTGGTAAGGCTCAGTAGAAAGATCCTGGGTTCAATCCCCACTATCATCCCCGAAAATACATATAAGCAATGCATACACACATGCACACTTCTGGGTGTTGAGAATGGTGACCTTTCAGGACCAAGTAAATGATCGTAAAGTATACTGTTAATCACCTAAGAAAGACTAAGTGTATTTCATGATTCTTAGCATAACTGGTTTTATTGTACTTTAGTACTTTAAAGCTTGGCTGTTCACCTATGTCTGTAGCCTTTTTTCTAAGTACTAACTACTATACTTTAGCATTCTTCAGAAAATGTAAATACAGAAATCTAAATTTTTCTTCTTTACTTATCCTAGGAACCAGCTTGAATTAGAATTAAAACAGGAAAGAGAAAGAAGATCACAGAACAGTCAGAACCTGCCAGGCAAGACTTTGCAGAGGCCAGAGCCCAAGACAGTAATGTTTGTTATTCCTTGTTCATTCACTTGGTTCATTTTAATGGGCCACCTGTGCAGACACGGCCCATCCTTGTTGTGGGTCACACACTTAACTGCTATGACCTGGAGAATGTGGGCAGCAAACCAGAGACAGAATAAACAGAGGAAGCTAGAAAGCTTGATTCAAGCCTTCTTCCTTCATGCATGCACTAACTCGATTTAGTGATTTCTGGTGACTCTGCTTCTTTAGTTTTTAAAGATTCATGTATTTGTTGGCTTTCTGCTTATAATTTTTAATAATACAGTAATTCCAACTCTGGATTTCTTTTTAACAGTTTCTCAAATGTAGATTTCCTTCTTTGTACCTTTCAGTCATGAGGATCTCAATTTGAGTATACACAGAAGGAAATGGGCTCAAGGAAGGGTTAACAGTGTAATTTAAAAAGAGACAGAAACTTCTATGGAACAGTCTCCAGCTACTGCAAGACTAAGGGAACTAAAACTGGCTAAGAGCCTCTCTGGCACCAGGAAACAGCAGTAAGGCTCTTCTGATAATGACCACTGAGAGGCATGAAATGTTTTTTTAATCGAAGAAATCGCCCCCTTTGTGTATGTGATTACATATGACAAAGCACAGCATAGTTTTAAGCTTAAAATTTCTAGAGTGAGCCGCTGATTAGCTAGAGTAAAAAAGACTGGTAAATGTAAACAGGCTATATAGCACCACTACCCAGTGCTAATCATTTAAGTGTGCCAGAGCCATCTATGAGACATACTGTTTTTTATCAGTTTAGCGAACATAAAATCTGAAGGATTTACAGAAATGCACTTAAAATCTTAGTCCACCTTATCTTGTATGTCCAAAGAGGCTTTAAGTCTCTTCACTCTTAAATTGCCCTATGCTCATGTCTCCAGGAAGGTAAACATTGCACTGAGCTCTCCCTTGATATTTGAGTAGTCTGAAATACACAGTCCACTGGGGTGTCCAGGTGAGTCCAAAGGTGACGTGGTCAGTGGATACAACTGTGTCTGCTTTCCTAGCTTTTCAGAGTTCATTCATGGGTGGGGAGGGAGATGAATGTATATTCCTATGAAGTGAAAATATCTTGAATAGGATACATTTCAAGTATATAGCATATACACAATTTTACTAGGAATGTTAGAAATTAAAATATTACTCTGAAGGTGATTTTATTGCAGTGTATTAGAACAGTTAAGAAACTACTTGGAGGAAGTATGAGGAAACATGCTTGAAAGTTAAAAAAAAAAAAAAAAGATACTCATGCAGCTTCATAGCCAAACCAAGGCAATACAGAAAATGTCTGTAGTATCTCTGTTTAGCACCTCGAATAATTAATAAGCTTGGTTATTTTCTTTTGGCAGGATGGGAGGCACAAAATCCAAGAGGAGAATGTTAAACTAAAAATGCCCCTGGAAGAAAGCCACAGGTGTTTGTTAGTCAAGTATTAACTAAGATAAAATCATTTTGGGGTGGAGGGAAAGAGAGGATTTTAATAATACATTGACACAGACAAACACTGATTTTGGATATTATTTTGAAAGACATTGTGAAGCAAAATAAATAAACCATATAACATTTTAAAGCCAAACCTACTAAACTATTTAGAAGGGTAATTAGCTGGGCATGGTATCACATGCCTATAATCCCATCATTTGGGAGGCTGAGGTAGGAGGATGAAAGACTGCCATGAGTTCAAGGCCAGTCTAGGCTACATATTGAGTTCAAGGTCAGCCTGAATTGCATAAAGAAAGAAAAGTCAAGCAATCAGGCTTTTCTGATTATTTTCTTGATTAATCTTGAACTCTGCAATCACTTAAACGATTATTTTTTTATTAAATCGGGTTTAATCCTAGCTGCTTATGAGGTAAAAGTGGGAGGATTTCAAATTCAAGGCCAGCCTTGTTTTTTTTCCAACAATGAGAACCTGTAGCAAAAAATATATAAATTATAAAAGCTGGATTATCTAGCTCAGTGCAGCCTGAGGTTTAGTCTGCAAAAAAAGGAAAAAGAAAAAATCATTTTTCCTATGTGTTCAGAATCCCAAGAGAATGAAGCACAGCCCTAACATTTCCTACGTCCTTCACTATTTTAGTATGACTTGCTTCTGCCTCTCTACTGTTTCAAATAACATGTCATGTTTCTTACTTCTCCTCAGGGTCTCAAACAGATTTATTTATTTCCTTTTTCTTAATTCTTCCTCTGCATTAAAATGTAGACATTTCTGAACTTTCAATTGCTGACACTGAAAAACAAACCATGCAGATGGATTTGAATGCGGGGACTAAGCAGGCAATCTCAGAGGACTTCAGCACCCCATAGAATCCATACCATCAAGAACAGCCTGAGCTAAGGAGTCTATGCTAATGGTGCAGCAGTATGGCTCTATTAAAGTCCCCAGTGTGCATGTCTTTGAAAAGGTGGGGAGAGGCTGGTGAGGAAAGGCCAGAGAGGAGTCAGGAGAGAGCTGTCCATTGTCCACTTTGGGCAGCATCCCCTTTGCTCTCTAGCGCAAAGCAGCCAGCCTACAGATGAGCTGCAGTGCGGGCAGTAGCCCCCTTTGCCTACGGAGCTGCTCACTATGCTCCACAGAACACACTACCTGTTGGTTAACTGCAGCTGCAGCTCTCTCCCACAGACACAGGAGCAGGAACTAGAAAGGCTGCACACATACCTGCCAAATTCCTTTCAGGCTCACTCATTCTCAACTAGAATCAGCCTGGTGGGACAGCAGGGAGTGTGATTGATGTGAAATTCTGACTTATATACTGGTTCTTCCTTACACTGTGACTGGTACTGTGCTTGGCAGCTTAGGAAGTGCTTCACACTCAGTTGTTTCTTTATAGAAGTATAATCACCTGTTTCCACTTTATAGATGAAAACACTGAAGAGCATAGCAGTGTCTAACATAATATTAGGAACCTCTGAGGCCCGGCCCAGCCAGAGCACAGCACTTTCTAGGGTTGTTATAAGGCACACCTGCACATGTGTCTGGTGATCACACTGCCATTTGAACAGTCAGAGCCATTGTAACATACTGCCTTTTCCCCAGAGTCAGAGTGGGACTTGCTTCTTGCGTCTCAGTTCTATTCCACAGTAGGGGGGAGCTATGTTACTGCCACTCATACTCAAAATGTGAACCTGAATGGTTCTCCTGTGTCATTTTCATTTATTCCTCTTTTCTGATTAACTTGCTAAAGCTGCCATATAAATAGTATTTGGAAGAAAAGACAAAAACTCTAGTTCGATTCATAAAGGGAAGCCACAATGTAGGTTAAGGATCAGACTCTAGTTATAGATCTAATAGCCAAAATTTCCAAAATCTTGGCAATTGGAGTTAATTGTTATTCTTAACAATACGAAAGAACCACAGTATTTCTTGTTTGGCAAAACATCTGAACATTTATTGGGATACAGGGAAATATAATGAACTGTTATTACAGTTTTCTTTCTCTATTGTAGGCTGCAATCTCACCCTACAGATGAACAGGTAACTAAGTCTCCTGTTTTAAGCTACCATCAAAATGAGGGAAGTTGGTGTTCATGCCTAGCCGGGAAATAAGGCCATATAGGAAGGAAATAATTGAGTACTGCTCTGTGTGCCAGCCTAAGCAGGGACTGAAATTCACACATGCTGGGGAATATAAATGCTAAAAGGGGATGGGAGTAATCCAGGCTTGATGGTGGTAGCGGTGGTGGCAGCGCATCTGTGATCCCAGCACTCAGGAGGCTGAGGCAGGAATTCAAGGCTCTGCATTGAAGGCCAGCCTTGCAATCTTGTCTCAAAAAACGAAATAAAATATGACTCCAAGTCTGTCTGTAAATGGGAATCATGCAGAGCAAGGGTCAGGAAGTAGCACAGCTTTGAGCAGTTTGCTAAGCAAACCAGTTCTCACTTTGTACTTGAAATTATCCCCAAATAGTGTGAGATGCACAGGAGCTCACTTTGCTTTTTTTTCCTCAAAGAAAATGTTTGTTGATAACTTGATTTTTTTTTTCCCCACTGCCTTCCCTGAACCACTCCCATTTACAAAAGCTGTTTCCATGTATTTCTCCTTTTGTCATTTTTTTCTTTTTCCTTCCCTCCTTTCCCCTCCCTCATTCCCCCTGGTCCATAAACTTGATTCTTTCCACAATTCTGGTCACAACTGGTTATGTGGTTACATTCAATGTTAATCTTATAGGGAAATTTGATTTGGTTCTCATCCAGTTTGGTTTGTGACCAGAGCATGGAGAAAACTAAGTTGACAAATCAGAAACTTAATTTTCTTTGTAGCATATGTAACTGAAATAGGAATTGTACTCAAAAAAGCCCCGTTTTAGGAATCAGTGTTTTATGTAATCTATCCAGCTGTTTCCTTACCACAAATCAAGCAGTCTCTTAAGCCGCTTTTATGGTTAAATACAGGAACAAAATGCTTTTATTTTTAAATAGTAAAACAAAAGGAAAAGATTAGCCCAAAGTCTATGAGTGGATTTAAATATTACACATACTCAAAATGCTTCAAAAACTCGTAATTTAGCCAGAATTTCCTAACTGGCACAAAGAAGTAAAACTGTAAGGCTCCAGGCATCACACCTCTCACCTTGCTGCTCTGCCCTTGCTGAACCTCTTTTCCTTGCAGGACTCTACATGTAAAAACCTCACGGGGACAGCCAGCAGCACCTGCTCCATGCCCACAGCACCTCCAACCTCAAGTGCCGGCACAGGCACCAGCTGCTCCAGCTAGCAAGGCAACACCCAGACCGACCAAGGCTGGCAGCCAAGACTGGTGGCTGCCCAGGCAGGGCTTCCTGTCCTGTGTCAGGACCCCAAACGCCTTTGCTCAAGGTGACGGGAATGACTTCAGACCAGATCCAGGGAGAAAGGCAGCATCAGGTGCTAAAATTGTGCTCGTTTTCCCTAATGACTAACTAGCTCAATAAAAGTTACTGGGTAGAGCCTTTCTTTTTATATCAAACACACACTGTGAAAGGTGTGGAGGGTTACTCCTAAGAACAGTGATGGTGACCCTGGGACCCTAGGGTTGATGTACTGCAAGATAATGAAAGCAGACTGGAAGCCAGTGGCTGGAGACATGGCCCAGAGTGCTGCACTCAGCACAAAGCAGGCCCTGGGTTTCACTGAAGCACCCAGGAAAAGAAACAGTGAAAATTCAACTTGTCCTTCCACTGCCTTTGCTGCTTCAAGGTGAAAAATCAAAAGAGAGATGAAAATGACACATGGTGCCTGTTTCCCAGGTGCTGCTAAATGTAAACTTTGTTTTTTCACTCCCATTACTACCTCCTAAAGTATTTCCACCAAACTGAACCCATACTCAGGGAAAAGAGGCAATATAAACCTGAATGTACTGAAAACAGTGTAAAAATTTGAGGAATAGAATTTGCTGGTCTTCACTTACGAATTTTTTTTTCTATTTTATCCCAACTAACAAGAAAGACACCACTATTCCCCAGTCCTTCCCAAGTCATGAAGGAATTTGAGTGCTGTTGAAATGAAAACTACATCAGGTTTGTTGATGGCTGAGAAATTAGTTCAGTGTGTATTAAATGGCTCCATGAATCCTTATTTTGAGCCAAGAATCAGAGCTGGTAGGTAATTCTGGAAAGGACAGTCCTCATTCATTCTCTCAGAAAATCCTTTGGGGACAGTATGTTCAGCAGGGCACTACAGTGGTCAGTGCTGTCTTGATTATGCTAGAGCTACTGGGTTATAATGAACCTAACAAGACCAGGTTTTGTAACTGGCTTAGAAACTGGTATATAGATATCTTAGAACATGTTACTGGTAAAAGGTTTAGCTGGGGAAGAACCTATTTTACAAATCTGGCCTGTTACTTGGTGGACCTGAAGCTTAAGAGTACTAAGAGAAAATAAAATTGATTCTATCCTAATTTTACTATCTCTTTTTTTCATTATGAGCATTCATTCTCCTATGTCTTGGTGACTTACATGAGCTAGCACTGCTGCAGGTGCTGTGTATATAAGTAAGGGTGCAAAACCCAAACAGGACACAGTGGGAATTATCTTAATTAGCAAGGGATGCAGCTCTGTAACATGAACTCTAATGAATAAGCACTTAGCTTGAGATTTTACTTAAAATTGTATGTATTTAGCCTTTTTTAAAAAAATTTACCAACTTGGAGACTAAATCAGCTGCCAAAGTCTCCCAGAAAACTGCTGTGGCTTGTGGGGCACCAGACTGGCTGTCCCCAGCAAGAGAGGGACAGCCCAGCCTGTTCACACCTGCTCTCTGCAAGGACTACAAGACAGAAGAAAACTCCTTCACTACTCCTCAGTACACATCAGAGGGCCGGCCAAATAGCTCAGCAGATTAAAGTGCCTGCAAGCAGGCACAGGGGCCTGGGGATCAAACCCTGGGCCTGCCTGGCCAGTCCCACCCCGGGGTACGCTGAGACAGCAATTGAGCCTGGGCATGGTGGCATGTGCCTATAATCCCAGCTTTTGGGAGGCTGTAAACAGGCGGATCAATACGAGTGTGATCTAGTAGTGAGACCCTGAACACCCTGTAGACTTTTCCCTACAATACAAAAAAAAAAAAAAAATCGGGATGCATAGAGACACATTTCTCTTCATTGGATAGAAACAGGAGTATTTCACTCCATCACAGTCCGAGTCCTTTCCCCGCAGCTCCATCCAACAGGTTGACAATGACCACTACAGAAGCAGGCCAGGCCTGCACTGCACCCAAAGGCACACAGCAGGGTCTGTCTCTTCTCCCCAGGGAGGGCTATGATGAAGCTCATTAGCTGACAAGAAAGTAACTGCACATCAATAAACTCACCAGTCCTAGCCCTAGTAGACCCTCAGCCCTTTCCCAGAGTACATCAGATGCAATCTGTGAAGGAGAACAAGGTCATACATACCTAAAAGCTCCATATCTATGACCACAGGTGCTCATAGCCTGCAGGAAGTTAAGGTGCATGCGTGGAAACTGCCATCTTATTCATAGTACAGCAGTTAAGTATACTCTAATAAGAACTGGCTTGCCAGTTAGCTCAGTTGTTTAAGTGCCTATATAGGCAAACACAATCAGGCGTGGGGGACCATGGTTGAATCCCCAGCTCCACATACCACACCAGATCTGCCCTGAAGGCTGCCTGAACCAGCCCCCCCCAAAAAAAAATCTAAAATATTACTGAAAACTAACCATTTCTTATATTAATATGCCACTTCATGTAAAATATATATATATATATATATATATATATATATATATATATATATATATATATCTCACATAATCCAGGAATCCTCTTAAGCAATTTTCAATCTAAAGCTTTCACTGATGTTCAACTTGCAGTACAATGATTCACACCTTAACTGGTAATCAGAAGCAGCTAGCTACTAACTGGGAGAAATGTCATTTCTCCTCCAGACATCACCTATGCAAAATCTGGGCAAAATCAATGAGAAGAACTAGAATTGCATCTTGTTCTGAGAATAAGAATGAGGGAAAAAAGGTATACAGGAGGACTTTAACTGTCTGACACAGATGCACACAGAGTTAGTTTATTTGGAAGTCAGCCATCCGGTCCAGTACTGAAAATAGCAAGCTGTCTAATACAAAAACAGAAGGGAATGCCACAGTGTATAGAAGTACAGCTCATCTGTAGCCCTCACACAATTACGCAGTAAGGGCTATTTTTACCTAATCAAGGCACCCTACTTGTTCTAAAATATAGGCTATTCTACCCCACTGAAGAAGCAAATGAAGAAGTTGCATATCCCCCATCTGATTTAAAGTCAAGGGAAACCATTAAGGTTCTTCCCAATCTACACTGTTTGACACAGTGTATCACTTAGCAGTTCCAATGCTAACAAACAGTTAAAACTTTATCCAAAACCAAAAAAGTTAGGGTGAGAGGCTAGATAACTTTTCAGTTGAGACCAGACTTCCCCTTAAGTAGCCTGGCACCAATGCTGAAAGGCTTTGCACAGGCTTAGAAGGCAAAACACTTCTAAAAGACATAAAACTGCCAAACTGTCTTACACTCACCTTTTGTTTTTTCGATTCCTACCCCAGCCTAACCACATAAAGCTGTGGTTAAAACTGTTTCCCGAAACCATACTGGTTTAAAAGTCTAAAACTCTTTCCTGCTTTGGTGAGTGGTTAAAATATGTCATCACTTTAACACCTTGAGAGGTTTTATATCAAAGCTCTTAATTCATAGACAAAAAAACCCAAAAGCTTAAAAAAGTTATTTTTAAACGGGAGAAAGATTTTTTTTTTTTTAAAGTTTATTTATTTATTTATTTATTTATTTATTTATTTATTTATTTATATTATGGCCACTCAGCCTGCCCTGGAGGTGGGGCTGGCGCAGCATGTGGTGCTGGGGATTGAACTGTGGTCCCTGGGGTTGCCTAAGCTTGCCCAAGCAGGCGCTTTAGACCACTGAGCCATCTCACCGGCCCCAGGATTTTAACAAGTACTGCTGAATAAAAATATGTAGTTTTTACATTGGGTAATATATCCTTTATGAAAACAAACTTTACATAAAATAAAGACAAAGATTCTTTTAACCAGATCTTGGGCAGCTTAACCAAAAATCATAATGTGGTTGATTTCAGAATCCCAAACTGCATCTTTCTTTTTCTAATCAGTCCATTATAAATTTGTCTTAGATGCACTCAAACAAAAAAACCTCAAAACCTTTACTTTAGCCCTGCTGCCAATTAATTGGAACTTGATATCCCATGTCCAAGAAAGATGTGCAAATGAAATGCTTTCTTCACCCTGAAACAAAAAATGGTACACAGTTACTTACAATAAAAAAGGATTATACAAGCAGTTCCCCGTAACATTTGAAATTACAAATATCAGCATCTTTTTCTGATTGACTGCACACTAAGAATGAATTTAAGGTGCATAGAATCCATTATGCATCAGTGGACCCAGCAAGGTATAGACAGATTTCTAGAAGTGAGCGCAGAATACACTTTATAAGAATGGAGCTAAGGGGCCAGGGAGATAGCTCAGTAGAATAAGCACTTGCCTGGCAAGCACTAGATCCTAAATTTAATCCCTGGTACCACAAGAAAGAAAAAAAAAAAGAAAGAATGGAGCTAATCTAAACATTTTATATAAAGGGATATATCCAAAATAGGGCTGGGGAGATAGCTCAGTAGAATAAGCACTTGCCTGGCAAGTACAGGGTCCTGAGTTTGATCCCTGGTTCCACAAAAAAAAAGAAGAATAGCTTTCTGGAGATTCCTGATCCTGAAGGGAAAATAGACAAGCCTTTTTTAATGGGTTGGCAAGATAGTTCAGCGGTCTAAAGGGCCTGCTTAGGAAGCCACACCCCCAGGGCAGGCTGAGCTGGCCATAAAAAAAAAAAAAAAAAAAGTCCATAACATCCATAGTAATGGAACACCCAAATGTTTTCAAAACATTATCACAGTTAAGTGTGTCTAATGGGCTGGGGAGATAGCTCCATAACACAAGTGCCTGACTAGCAAGTGCAAGGTTGTGAGTTCGAGCCCCGATCCTGCAAAAAAATAAAAATAAAAATAAAATAAAAAAGTGTGTCTAAGAATACATTACTACATGCAGAAAAATGACTGCAACAAATTACTAAAGCACTTTATGCGGGGGAAAAAAAGATACCATGTATTTAGCAAGAGATGGAACATCAAGTCTGATTTTGCAAATATGAAACCATGTACTTCCTAAGACAAAAAATTTTCATAATGATTTTGAGGAAGGCAAACAGTGTCAAGTTAACTGTTTATCAGTGATGCATCCTGGTTTCAAATACCCTCTTCACATCCTGAAAATATCGTACAACTAAGGAGATGTGTGTCAGAAGATCAGTCAGAAGAGAAAGCAAGGTACACTTGCCTTGACAAAGAGCTACTAAAAGCAGCTATACAGTAACTCATGCGGTACATAGCCTAACTGCTGGCAAGTACAGGGCGAGATTCTATACAGGGCAATAGTCAGGCACTCTTGCCATCACAGTGAGAGTGCAATCCTATGAGAATATCCATTCTTTCTACAGATGCCTCAGTTACCATTCCTTAAGTGTTTATTACAAAGTGAATCATTGGGCATATAGCTCATTAGAAGAGCACTTGTCTCCCATGCACAAGATTCTAGGTTCAGCCTCACATACTGAATACAAAACAAGGACCAGCCAGGACAGTTCAGCGGACTAAAGCACCTGCTGAGGCAGAACACAGGGGTTCAATCCCCAGCATGGCATGGTATGGAGTGCCGGCACCACCCCCAGGGTGCTCTAAGACAGTGACTGAGACTGGGTGTGTTGGCGTGCACCTGTAATCCCAGCACTTGAGAGGCTGAAAACAGGAGGATCACTGCAAGTCCAGTCTACGTACTGAAACCCTGGAGACTCTGTACCAAACACAAAGACACACACACACACACACACACACACACACACACACACGCACACACACAAAACAAATGCCCCCCCCCCAAAAAAGAATCATTTTCACTATCTTACCAGTTAGTGCGTGATTATTATTATTTTTAATTTATTTTATTTTCTTAAACCTCATTTATTTATGTTACGGCCGGCTCAGCCTGCCCTGGGGGTGGGGCTGGCACATCATGTGGTGCCTGGGATCAAGCCACAGTCCCTGCAGTGGCCTAAACTTTCCGACGCAGGCACTTTAGACCGCTAAGGCATCTCACTAGCCCGATTAGTGATTATTATTAACTGAAAATAATTTCTAGTCATATCACTTACCTTATTATAATAAACTTACCTCATTATCTAGAACCCCTGAAGTCTTATTTTCCTTTTGGATATGAGTTCAGGAACAGTTCAATATACCTATGATCTGAAAATAATTACTACATTGGACCCATTTTCCTCGTAATTCAGAAAGCAACTCAGGCCTTTTTCCTTTCCTAGTTAAAAGCAAATATAAACTGAGAGTGATAGTGCACCTATATTCCAAGCTAAGAATCCGAAGTTCCAGACTAGCCTGGAAAACTCAGCAAGATTCTGACCCAAAAACTAAAACAGGACTAGAGATATACAGTTCACTGGCACAGTACCTGCCCAGTAAGTACAAGATCCTGAGATCCAATACTGTTGCCAAAAACAAAACAACAATAAAAATGTAAAACTAAACAGGGATGGGGATGTAGCTCAGTAGCTCAGTGTTCATTCCCCAGGGCCCCACAGTCAAAAAAAAGGGACAGGCAAAATAAGGCCAGGTGCAGTGGTACACACTTGTTATAGCCACCAGAGGTTGAGGGAGGTGGATCATTTGAGCCTCTTAAATGTGATCAGTCCCAACAACAAAGTAAAATTCTCCTCTCAAAATAATTAGAAGTGAGAAATGAAGTTACCACACAATGAATGCTTTTCATTAAAATGATGGACGGTTGTAAACATAAACATATGCAGAGACATTACTTACGCACGTGGGACCGGTCCTTGAGCATGGCCGCTACTGCATCCTCATGGCTGTCAAAGTGCACATCAGCCTCACCGGTGGCCTTCCCATCAGAGCTGTACTCCATGGTGATCCGCACAGGCTTCAGTGGCACAAAAAACTGCACAACACACGGCAGCCAAGACAGCACATTGAAATGGCAGGTCTGAAAGTCGGCCCTCCCTACTGTTCTTTCACACCCTGTAGCTACTACACCTGACTTTGGGGGTCCTCTTTAAGCAAAACTGGTTAAGGTCTCCCAAAACCCTTTAACTACAATCACTACACAAATGTTTCTCACATTTCTAAACAAAACAATGAAAACTTTTTGTCCTCCCCATTTTTTCTTTTCTTTTTTTTTTTTTTCTTTTTGAAACAAGTTCTCACTGTATAGTTCAGACTGGTCTTGAACTCACAGTAATCCTCCTGCAAAAACCTCCTAAGCGCTGGGATTACAGGTATGTGCCACCATGCCTGGTGATAAATGTTCTTCAATCATTAATAACTCATGTTTTCCCAGGCATGGTGATGTATGCCTATAATCCCACCACTCAAGACACTGAGACAGGAAGATTATGAATTTAAGGCCATCCTGGGCTACATAGCAAATTCAAGACTGGCCTGGACTATGTAAGAAGAGCTGTCTCCCCAAAAAACTGTTTTTTAAGATACATAGCTCAGGGCCAGGGACATAGCTCAGTAAAATAAGCACTTGCCTGGCAAGCTCAAGGTCCTGAGTTCAAGATCCCCAGTACCACAAAAAAAAAGATACATAGTTCATCATCCAATTTCTATGAGTGCTGCATCAACAGAATTACCACACAGATTGGTTATTGTTTCAAAACAAAGCAACAGGACACAATGCTTAACATCATTTCCATCTTCATTGAGATAAATGTAGTTCCTAGCCAGGCATAGTGGTACACAAAGTAGTAACACAGACTTGGGATGATAAGGTAAAAGCAGTGCCAAGTTCAAAGCCAACCTGGGCATCTTAGTGAGGTATCTTGAAATAAACACACAAATACATACATGCCCACAGGCTCAGGGTGTGGCTCAACGGAACAGTGCCCTTGGATTCAATCCCAGTTCCCTAACACCACCACCAAAAGATTTGATCCCTACTATTAGTTAGGCTCTTTGAGATACTGATAGCAGATCTGAGGATTCACTAGTAACCGAAGACCTTAGGTTTGACCTATATTTCATGCACGTTTTCAAGTTCACAAAGCCCAGAACTTTGTTGTTCTATTATTTTGCTGCACATAGGGTCTATTATAAAATAAAAATGTACTTCATATTCATTTTCCCAAAAGTAAGGGAATATTGCAAGAAAACTCCATGGTAGCCAGGCAGAGTAGCATGCTCCTATAATCCTAGCACAAGGGAGGTAGACACAGGAAAACTGTCATGAGTTTGAGAACAAACTCATAGCGAGACTTTTGTCTCAAACAAAACCAAACTACATGATGTTCCCTGAGAACATTAGGCTTGTCAGCCCTAGATTCTCCGCTAGGACACACAGTCCCAGCTTCACAGTGGTTTCCCACTTCCAGTGAGGAGTTTTTGAGTTCATAATGGCAGAAAAGCAATTCAAATGTAGTAGAAACCACACTGAAGTTTGGTGGTTTCCATGCTAATGATACACAATAATACACCCCAAGGCACAGGGCACGGCAGCAGGCAGGCAACTCACCATGCAAGTTATGGTACCAATGCCCTTAACTCAACTTGTATTACAACCCACCACACGTCAAGGAGCAGGGGTTATATATGCTCTCTCACAGAATATCTGAGTCTCAGTTCCTTAAAATACTTGATAATAAGTTAAACCAATTAATTAGGAGACCAAACTAACTTTATTTTTATTTTTATTTAATTATTTATTT
>PVKN010019115.1:0-16516 GCA_004027915.1 Capromys pilorides | reverse complement strand
ACAATGATTGATTGTACCTTATTGATCAATTCATGCATGTGTTGAGTCATATCACTTTTTCCAAGAGATTGAACCCAGGACATTGCATAGGCTAGATAAAGATTCTACCAGTGAACTAGATTTCCACCCCTAAACATAATTATTCTATTGAAAAATAATTAAATATTCTCTTCAGCTAAAAATAAACCTCAATGAAGAGAGAACAGCATGTTGACCTTTGACCCTATTTTCTTTTCTTTTTTTGACCTTATTCTTCTTCAAAATGAACTGATAAAAATCAGAGATGTACAACCAAAAAAAAAAAAAAATGAAAGACTAAAACTTCTATTTTAAAATTTGTTGCAAAGCCACATGAATCAAAGCTGACATACAAATAAGCATAAATCAAAGGAATAAAATTGATTGTTCATCTAAAAAAATAAAGAAAGAAATGGTAATAATTCAATTTGCTGCATGGAGGAATCAGTTCAATGTCAAGGGCTTCTATCAGAAGCAATGATTTGTTGACTGGAGACCTGTAGTCCTTTTTGAAAGTCCTGTTTTCACAGTACTGCTCTTCATTATGTTATTCTTATTTCATAGCAATGGGCTTCAGCAGCCTTCTAGCACTGTAAGAATCCCTATTGATACTCTTACTGAAGTGCATAGGCTGATCTGACTGGAAAGGAGAGGCACACAGGTATAGAAAGGCAACATTTGAAATGACAATAGCAAATGAATAAAATGAGCAAGTTCGTTTAATAGACACAACTAAGCACAGAATGCACACATGTACAAATACCTACACCCCAAGATGTTCAAAGAGAAGCAAGCACCTGCTTGCTATATGAGGGGTGAATTGTACCTGCCTTAAGATGGCAGCACATATTTCTGTTTCTCTCCTCTTCTTTTCCTTGTCTTTTTTCTTCCTTTCCTTCTTTCCTTTTATCCCACCTTTCTCCCTCCCTTCTCCCTTCTTCTTCAATCTTTCTCTCTTCTTTTCTCACTTCCTCCTTTTCTTTTTTCCACATTCGGTATTTACAGTGCATCTATGGCTATCCTCAGCACTGAGGTTAGAAATAAGAAAAGACCTTATCTCCACTCCCAAAGCAGCTAATGTTGATGTTTTAATAGTAAACTCAAAAATATCAAGAACTCTGATCATTGACTATTTACATCTTACTCTTTTTTAAGACAGGGCCTTGCTGTGCAGTTCAGGATGGGCTTGAACTCATCATGTAGTCTAGGCTGGCCTTGAACTTCATGATGATCCTCCAGCCTCTGTCTCCCAAGTGCTGGCATTACAGGGATATACTGTCACACCTGGCTCCAGATGTTCACATCTTTGAGAGTTAAAGTAGAAAAAAAACTGATTATTGCTTGATACATTCCATTTGGGAGGCAAAAGTCTTTCTAGTACCAACAGGGCAAAAACTAATTAGATGGACTTTATTGGTTAGAAGCCAGTGTGATTCCTAGGAAATCAAAACATACAGGGCAATTAAGCAATTATTTGTTTGTATTTTTGTATGTTACCTCAAACCTTATTAATAAAAAGTAAAAAATAAAAAAAAAGGTTTTTTAGTCAATGTCTGTTGAGCAACCAAACCATTTTCCATAATCTCTCACTCAAGCAACCTTCCATGAGAGACTAAGTGAAATCTCCCCAATTATCCAGGGGAAAAGGCCCAGTGGTTCCACACTATCATTTCACTGATAGTGCATCCAGCTAGTGGGGCCCTAGGATGGTGTGCTCACCCATTGTCCTTTTAGCCTGAGCTCATCCAGGGATGACACATCCAGGTAAACTGTAAGAAGGAAGAAACTCATGTTGGGCGCCTTGTCTCCACCAGGTGCATGAGGTGATGTATCCCATATAGTTCATGACTGAGTTCACCACATAGTTGCAGCTCAGAATTTTTAGAAATGCTTTTATATTATCCTCATTTCATTTACAACATAAGAGGCACATCTCTAACAAGCAAGCCACTTAGTGAAACCACATGGGGCAGAAAGCAAGCACATCCTGTTTGACCAAAAATTGCAGGAGTAATTTAAGAAGTCAGAAAGTCATTACCCTAGTTGGAATATGACCAGGAAAATGGGATTAACACCCAAAAGCCTTTAAGTAGAGTGCCAAGAACTCTTTAATGACCTAATGGCTTAGAGTGTTAGACAACTGATTACCAGAGGAGCTGAACACTCAAACATCCTTTGGGATAATGCCACATGTAAATTACTGTCACTGCCCGTGTATAATTGTGTGAATGATTTTGGCATTTAATTCCTTAACTCAGTGAAGCTTACTTTAAATAAAATACAAACATTCCAGGATCATAAACTCAATAACTAAGTAAAATTTAAGCTCAAGAGAAATATTGTGAAAGTGCAATATAGGAAAACCTATTTCCTTCAGTGCGGTTTAGTACTTACTTGAGCTAAGTTGAAAGTAAAAAAAGATAAAAACAACAGACTGGGAAATATTAATTATCACTCCATGCACAGACTAGAATAAAAAGAATAAACATCTCAGAACACTAAGCAACTGGTTGTATGTATGTCAACACTTCTCAATCTCTAAAGCTGAGTTTACTTGGGATACCTATAAAATTGGGTGACAAGACATGTAAAAACAATGTGCTATGACAGATTGTATTATTGCTCCTAATTGGTCATCTCCTCCTCTGTAAGAGGAAATGCATCCTACCTGTCCTTCTATGATGTTCAGTATCTTCCTATAGGAAGAATACCTACAGTTTCACCTGCCACTGAAAGGCTTGGCCACATGCCTCATTGAACTAACAGAATAAGAAGTACGGTGATTTTGTACAAAAGAATCATATTTCCCCCAGTTGGCTTACCTTTTTTCTGCTACAAGGGTGCCTTGTCCCAAGTAGGTATTGTTCCTTCAGTCTAGGTCCAAGGTTGAGAAGATACTCAGATCAAAACCAATAAATCCAAGTGAAGCTATGGCAGCCATCATCAACATCAGTCACCAACATGAAATGTCAAAAGTAAAGTATTACTGGAAATCATGGAGACTTAGGAATTGTTATCATAGGAAAGCTTCCTGATACATACTGTTCTCTGAGGTGAGATCAATAAAAGTATTTTTATAGAAAATCATTTTTCTAATAAAAATTGGTCTAAAAGGCCTGTTTAGGAGATGAGTATCATTCTGAACACAACACATAATGTATGTTCCTCCATATTATCCAACTAATGGGGGGCCAGGGAAATAGCTCAATAGAATAGGCACTTGCCTGTTAAGTGCAAGGGCCTAAATTCAATCCCTGCTCCCACAAAAAAAAAAAGTTGTCCAACTGATGCATATAGTCATATAATAAAACAACTTCCCCAGAAATTTGCAGTCATCGAATACAGAAGAGTGATATCAAACAGGGCTCCTTTTGGTGCCTTTGCAATTCTTCTACAAATGTTTTAAAGCCTCCCACAGTAAAATCTTCCTCCAAAGAATCCAGGAACCTTCAAATAGATGTAAAGCCCTCTAGACAAAGTTCTATAGATCTCAAACATCTAGCTTCCTATACCCTATATCCATGTAACAGTGTCTAAGAATTTTGAGAATATGAGATTCTAGGCCTCATGGAAATACTAGAAAATTAAGGCAGAGTTAAGAGGATGTTTTTTGTTAGGGTAAGTAAAGATTTCTCTGGCATCTATCCAATCAGACCCAAGACCACAGAGACTATTTGCTACCAGTTTTAAGCATAAAATAAATTTGTCTAAAAGACTCAAAAATGCTCAGGCAATTCCCTAGAGAATATGAAAACTATACAACTAATCTAAAAGTCAAAGAAACTCAATAGCCAGATGGAAAGCTCCTCCAAGCCTTTGAAGAAGCTGGTGTGGAAGAAAGGGAATGAGGACATTCTTCCCTTCCTCTATTCATGTAAACATTCGCAATGGTTTTCTGAACAAAGCGCAGCTGCTTTCCAATCCATGGATCAAAGTGTGAGCAGGTGACGCTGACTGCCTTCTAAGAGACGCCTGCCAAGCACCAAAGTGCAAAGGTGAAAATTCGAATGTATGGGGTGAGTAAGTGTTGAAATATCCATACAGTATTTCCAACAGTTCAGACAAGATTACTGTAGTTTATGTCCTGGATTGGGAAAGTGTTTGACTTGGGAGGGTTTTCATATTTGCCTGAAGTGATTCTCCAACTTAAAATTCATACCTTTGTAAGTATGACATTTTTGTAAAACAAAAGATCTCATTGTTGCTCCTTTCATCTGTGTCTCTTACTTGACTCACATCGCACAGTGGAGTCCTTTCTTTTTCCAGCACAAAACTCTGTGGCATCTTTGTAACTGACAGCCAAGTGCTTCTAAGCCTACCTTTCCAGGACAGGTAATTTTTATTTGAAATGTCACTGATAGATTTAATTATGTTCAACTTTCTCAAGAAAACAATCCCATTGGCACAGTGAAATATATTGAGTTTGATGTATTTGGCTGCAAAAACTTTCATTTGGCCAAGGCTACAGAGTCTGAAGTCTCCAAGTGTAAATTATAATGTTATTTGAGATGAAGTATAGAGTCATTTGTGGTGCTCAGGCACGACACATGATGTAATCTTACACTCTATCTGCAGGTGTGATATTGGATTCTGCTAGGACAGGCACCTGGTATCAATGTTCACTCTGGCTTTGTTTCAACATAGTCAATGATGGCTGAAGATGACTAAAATAAAATAGCACCCAGCTTCAGCAGTATTTTTTTAAGAAGACAAATGATAAGCAACAATTATGAATGAGCTAAATGGTATCTGATTACTCTCTTTTCCTGAACAACACCAAATTCTTGCTCTTTATTATAATTATCTTGGTTCTATAAGAAGATAGAACTTAAATCATACTTTATGAATAATAAATACAAAGCACTATGTGGGTCTATGTACTTAAAAGTAATGCAGGTATTGATGTTATATTTGTCAAATAGTTGATGGATATACTCTGAGCCACATATTTCTCTTTATATCATTCATCCCAGAAGTCATTACATACAGAATACCTATCTCTCCCTCAAGCCTTTAAGCCAGTAAGGAAAAGGACCTAACAGAACACATGTAACATTATATAGCAGTGGGCACATATTTGCTGATGGATTTCTCATGGCCTAAATTTTGCAGAGCATAAATCTACAACTAGGCACTATGCAGTTGGGACCAATGTATGGGCCCTAATCACAAGGTGCTAGAAGTCAACTATTCTACCTGAAAAATGACCCTGTATTCATTGGGGTACTTCATCGTTGAACAAACAGCCCCAAAATGCATCACTGTGACTAAGTGTGCCAAAAGATGGAAGATATCTGGGGTATTTAGGAGGGAAATATAATTTGTCAAATTAATCTCTAATAACCTAAGCGCCTTTAAACTTTTAGATATTAAAGACATTTTATTTTATTTCATTTATTTATATTATGACCAGCTCAGACTGCCCTTGGGGATGGGGCTGGCATAGCATGTGGTATCGGGGATCAAACCGCAATCTCTGGGGTTGCCTAATCTTGCCTAAGCAGGCGATTTAGACTGCTGAGCCATCTTGCCAGCCCATTAAAGACATTTTAAAACTGATAACATTAAAGTGGGAGAACCTCAAGCCCTGCTTTGAATCATTCAAAAACAAAAAAAAAAAAAATCCATTTATTCATTTAATTCCCTTCCTAAAGAAAAGAAATAACATGATTTAATTTGTCTATAATTCGAAGTCCCTCAAATGGTGCTATGTTTGTCATCTCACTTGATCCTTAGGACATCCCCAAAGCAGGTCAAGATTCTGAGTCACCTTTTCTGGATTAGGAAGCAGACTCAGCATGGGTGGGGCACTTCAATTGGTCCTTATGCCCTGGATGGTACCATTTACATCTAGCTGCTTTTCTTTAAGGCTCAAAGTCACCTTTTTTGCTACCCAACACTACATCATCAGGTATGACCCTTTAGAAGTAAAGCTGTTTCAAATCAGATACTTCCTCCCCTCACATCCCACATGGCTGCCTCCCCCACAACTCTGTATGTGAAATGCTTCAGGCTTGTGGAACCTGGGAATTCAGGCAAGTTATCTTTTTCCATGAGCTCCATCTATTTGAAGATGGAAGCTGGCATCTTGTCCATTCAAGTTTATGTGCTGGTGACTCACAGGAACATTCAAGGCCCTCTTTTGCTTGGGTGCACACAGCAGTGTCCTCAGGGCAGTCTTTAACCACATCAAAGGTCACATGGCAGGATTGGGGTGACACAAACTAAAGCCAGGGAAGTGCATCGGGGCTTCTGCAGGGATACTTTTCTCAAGGACTAATGACTATCTTTTAACACCTCAAAACATTAAAAAAAAAAAATGGAGAAGCATTTTCTTGCCTGTGTCTGAATTAATACTCTATTGTTTAGCAAACCCAACTCCAAAAATATTTTCAGGAACTTTTGACAAATAGTCTCCCTTATTTATACCTTCACCCAGTGTTCTTTTCTCTCTTTGTAACTAATCTGAAGAGATAAATAGTGCAATCCATTGAGGGGAAAACATGTACTACAGTCTAAACTTTATAATTTTTATAATCTCACATAATGAAAAGCAACTATTGAAATTTAGAGGAAAGACAGTCAAGAAGGAGAGATAGAGGAACTTCCACTTCTTTCTACTGACTTCCATCTACTGTAAATGCACTTTTGATCTCGGCAATCTCTTACTGTCCTTACATTAAGCCACATCTCTTACATTTAAAGCCTTCAGGAGAGAGGGAAAGTTTAAGGCATCCCATAGAGAAGAGTAAGAGGCCCTGAACATGTTTGTCCAACCTGTTAGGCAGGCCTATTATTCAGGTTTATTTCCCCTTCATGCCTGACCCCAGGCTATGCTTACTCTACGTTCAGTCTCCTCCATGGACTCAGTGGATAAAGGAAGACAGAGAGGACTAAGCATAAGGGGCTTTTCTGTGCCATGTCTAGAGGTGTTTCGCATCATTGTTGCCCTCGGCCCTGGGCTCGGAAGTCTGTCATAACTCGCTGCAAAGCAGGCTGGGAAATGAGGTCCCCAAAAGGCAGAAGTTGGGAAAGCATAAATACCTGTGACTGCTGTTACTTTCTGCGACAGTGAAAAGTACAGGGTTAGCTCTACCTATAATGTTTGACTAACAAATCATATGTTTGACATTATTTTTCTTTAGCCTTGTTTTGCCCAGTACTTTCATAAACATATTTGGAAGCACATAAGAAATGCTCTCCTAATTTTCAGATAACACACAACTAGGAGAAAGATATAACAATTTCATTTTCAAAAAGAACTAGCTAGACAGATTTTGTTTACAAGTTGCGGTGTGCCAGCCTTAAGCTAGCTAACAGAATTCACAATAGATATTATGAGGAAGTCAAAACAAACAAGATTGCATTTAACCCAGTAACATGTAAAATGCTTGATGTTAGGTATTTATGATATAAAATACTTTCACACAAAATATGCTTTACTACAAACCCCAAAGAACTATGTCTTGGATGTCTAAAAGGTCATAAACAGGAGAGTGATATTTGAGAAGTCCAATAAAGAGTCATTCATCATTCAAAGTAAGGTAACCTGTGGTTGGGTGCCTTTGGAGAATGCCAGCTAACTGCCTCCAGGAACAGCACTAACATGGTGAACCTGCCAACATGATAGCCCAGACCTGTGTCCAGGAATCTGACTTATCCCTCAAAAGATGGGAAAGCTTTTGTGTTTCTACTCAATATACAGGCAGCCCTCTGCATCAGTGGGTACCATCTCCATCAGATCAAACAAATGCATGTTAAATATTTTTTAAAAAATAATTATAAGGCTGAGGAAGTAGTTTGGCAGTCGAATTGCCTGCCTAGAAACTCTAAGGACCCAAGTTCAATACCAGGTACCACATTCAGTGCTGGCCACTGAAACCAAGCATGGTGGTGCACACCTGTAATCCCAGCACTGGGGATGCTGAGACAGGAGAATCACTATGAATCAGAGCTGTGCAGGGAGACCCTGTAAAAAAATAAATAAATCTATCTTTATAAATAAATAAGTAGTTATAGTTGCACCTCAGTTTGTGAACACTTTTGTTTGCAAGTAATGTGAATCAAAAACTGAAGCATTTGGCAAAAATTTGTTTTTGTTTGTGAACTCCACATCAAGTGATAAACAAGACAAGACTCTGGCCATCTTTCTCACATGAATACAAACATGACCATATTTTCCAAAGTCATAGAACAAATTAAATTTGTGAACTGAGAAGCCACTGTATATCTGTAAGAACATAGCACAGATTTTTCTTACTACCCTCCCCATTAACATATCTATTTCCATATTTCCATTGTATTGAGTATCATGAGTCACCTAGAGATTATTTAAAGTATATGGGAAGATTTGTATGTCCTTTACAAGTGCTACACTATTTTATTAGATAAGCAACAGATCATGGACAAATTTTGGTGCCCAAGAGGGATACTAGATCCAGTCTGCTGTGGATACTAAGGCACACCTGTACTGAGGAATTTACATAAAGTTAGGGCTTTACAATACCAATGTGGGCAACCTTGCTGTGCTTCCTGACCCTCAAATGATCAAATGAACTCAGCTGTATAAAATGAAAGGTTGAAACTGATGAGTTTATGGGGTTTGTCAGATTTGCCAAGGATGCAAATCCACATTACACAATCATTAAACACCAGTTGCTGTTTCCTTCTTCTAAAGTTAACAGAACTGAGTAAGAGCAAAGCCATGTCCTCTAGGGTAATTCATTCAGACTGAATCTAATGGGTCCAAAGATCTTCTTCCCCTCTGTGCCACACTACCATGCATCCATCCCTACTGGAGCATCACAGAATCTTAGAGAAGAGAAATACTGGATTATTTATCCATATTCCCATCCAAAGGAAAATTCCAGGACATCAGTGTCATCCACTTTTCAGATATACCCAGACCAGAGCATCCTGTGATGTTCCAGTTCATCAGAACCACCAGCTACTAAAGCAGCTAAAATACATCTTCCTCTGAGTTTCATCTATTGCTCTATTTTGCTTCCTTTTATTTCAGCAGATCTCCAACTCTAATTTCCTGTTTAATTTTAATTCCAGCCTGGGGCTGAGACAATACTTTGCTACCATGTTTATATTAATCCACTCTCTGAAAGTGACAGCTCTGGTGATGAAAATGTTGTGGGTATGTACTGTGTACATTATCATGATTAGTAAGTGCAGTTACCCCTTAGCATTGGCAGTGAATTAATCTCCAGACCCCCTAAAATCCCCAACCCACAGCCAATTACTTCCCCTATATAAAATGCTGTAATGCTTGTGTGGAATCTACACATTTAAAGTATCCTCCTGGCATACTTTTAATTATGTCTAAATGACTTATAATGCCTAACACAAGATAAATACTACCTAAGCAGTTATCATACTGTATTGTATAGGGAATAACAATAAGAAAATAGTCAGTAAACCATGCTCAGAGGCTCACATCTGTAATCCCAGAACACTGGCTAACTAAAGCAGGAGTATCTCAAGCTCAATTTTGGCAATCTAGTGGCCTAGCAAGACCCTAACTTAAAATTAAAAATAAGAGAGAGCAGGGGGTTGTAGCTCAGTGTAAGGGCCCTGGGTTCAACTCTCGGTGCTAAAAGAAAAAAAAATGTCTGTACATGTTTATTATAGATAAGATATTTTCCCCAAATACCCCCCAGGATTGGCTCAGTTTGCACATTCCATGGATATACAAAGCTTAGTATATAACAATAACTGTCATGAGTTAAGTGATTAGCCGCTAAACACACAGGCACAGGTTAAACGACTTACGTAAGTTTTTATTAAACTTCAACACCTTTATAACATCTATCATGTGCATTTATGGTTGAATAAACCAAAAATCAGCACAGATTAGTGATTCATGTAAAAGCAAACAGATAGCCAGTAGGAAACCAGGTTTGGGAGGTAAGTGAGTCTGATCCCAGTTTGTGTCCTTCCCATTTACTCTCCAGCTATCTGTTTAATCTGTCAGGTGAACTGTATTTTTTATTCTACTTAATAGTTTATCATCAATTTTTGCCTGATTTATGGCAAACTTATTATCCTGTAGCCCATGCATCTAGAGAACCAATGATCTCTATTCAACTAAATATTAAGAAAAGCTAAATATAATGAATGCATTATCAAATCTCAACCTACTGTATGAAGCGGCCTCTGGTTTGAATCAAAGAAACAAGTGAAAACACAAAGCTCATATGAGAATGCACATGTATCTACTTTGGAGAGTTCTCATTTGTGGGAAAGAACATTCTCTACTGCAGACATTTACACAACACAGATCTCACCAACCTGTGAGGTTTGGGGAAATTAAGTGAGACACCTGTGAATACCATCACTCCCCGGTACAGCCAGTAGTGCTGAAAATGGTTATACTGAACCCAAAATCACATCCATGGAGCAAAGACTGCTGACGCACAAGTGTTGAATCAAACTGACAATGTTCAAAGTGCTGAAAGAAACATTTTTTTTTTTTCTGAACCACTATACAGTTCCAACCACACAGGAAATTCAACAGACATATTAATTATACCTAGTGTGCAATCCAAAGGATCCAGAGAATGTGCTTTATTTATTTTTTCTTGAGAATGAGAGGAGAATAACATAAGATGATGTCTACAGACGATGCTGAGATCTGGGTGTGCTGTTTTCATCTGAAAAATCTTAAGTCACACTGATTTTTCCTCAAATTGTTATCTTCCTCTGTATATAAATCCAAGCTTTCATTTCTAACCACTGGTCCAATGCAAATAATTACTAACCTCAGTTCTGATACCGATCCTGTTGCACAATCCAGGGAAGACTTCGAAAATATTCTACTCTACTGCTCTGAGGTATGGGTAGGTGGGTGAGTGTGTGTGTGTGTGTGTGTGTGTGTGTGTGTGTGTGTGTGTGTGTGTGTGTTCTCCCACAAACTCACTTTTATATGCTGATAACCAATTTTGTCTATTGTTTTTCTACCTCCTGAAAGGAGATATGCCACACCTGGATTCTTTCCAACATCCTCATTATACCTTGAGCAATCTCAAAACACCTGGTTTGCTAAAAGACTAAGAGGGGCCAAACCTATAACTGAGATTTAGACCCCTTAAAATGCCTGAAGACAATAGAATTCTGAGCCAGAAATTAGAGGCTGCTATTTCATTAGCACTCATTTTACTTTAGTACATGATTACAGAACTAACTAGATAGCTTTAGGTCTGACACCAAACACCTTGAGGTACTGAGTGCAGCCTGGGCTATCCTGAGCCTTCTGCTTTGAGCTTGTCAGTTGGTTTGCTCACGTAGGCCTGCTATGAGTAGGTGAGAGAGATGCTTATTAGGAACTGAGCTGAACAATGAATGCTTCTTGGAATTTGAGTTGGTGACGAATTGGTGCCACCTGGCTCTCCTCATTCTCAACCTCTTTCACTTTATTGGGCATATAGGTTTCTCACATTTCTGGGATGGACCTACTGGTCCCACCTTACTTCTCCAGTTCTAGCTCTTCCCTCTGCCAGGAATTTTCAGGCTGCCAGGCTTCCTACCCCTGAGCTGCTTAGCTTAACAATAACTCTTCAGAAATCAGTTGAAATGATCCTTCTTGGGTAAGCCTTCTCCTGATGTCCCTCTTCTCATAGGTAAGGGTAGCTATGTCCAACCACTATGACTGAGACTGCACGTACAAGTGATGAGGGCTTCTCTCTCCTGAGTATCACTGAACAGAGACCATACTTAGTTCATCCCCATGAGGTCCCCATAGCTCAACAAAGCAGACAACCACGACTATGCTCAGGGCAAGCTGGCTGACTGAATGCTACCCCTGGCTTCACCCTCCAGTATCCCACTCCACAGAGGGTCACAGTCCTAATCACAGATTGGTGCCTTTCCCCCAAACAGTGCAATTCCCAGCACTGAGTAAATATTTATTGAAATAAATGAATAGAGGGTATATACTTATAATTCATAACATAATACAGAGACAGATGATCAAGTACAAAGCTATTTTTTACTTTAAAATATTGATTGATGGATGGATGGATGGATGGATGGATGGATGGATGGATGGATGGATTTTGTGGTACCAGGGATGAAACTCAGGATTTTGTGCTTGCCAGGCAGACATTTATGCCACTAAGCTATATCACCAGGCCTGACGGATCAAATAGATGAATTTTTAAACAAAATGTCCACAATAATAAGTGAGTCCATAGAAGAACAAACTCTGTAGAATCTCCTTTACACTTTGAGGCCATCTATTATAAACAAAACAATCACTTATAAATACTACCTTCACTGGTTATTTGAAATTTAATACATTTTTAAGGCTTAAAAAGAACTGTAACTAGGCCTCAAAAAAGAATGAATTTGGAAAGATAAAAATATCATTGGATGTCTTTGTTGATAAAATGAATTCTAGGATCATGCTCTAATAATTAATTGAGAATCGCTCAAACTAATAAAACCATCAAAGAAAATGAATCTGGTTGTAAAACTGAAAATAATCTACATGGAATAATACCATATAGATTTTAAAATCTGTAAGCAGGCTCCTGACTGAGGTTTTTTATATAGGAGAGAATTAGCCAAGCAGGACTGGTGATGAACGACAGAGTCTAAAGCAGGAGGGAAAGTTGCCCTGGCCCGATTTATATTTTTAAATCAATGAAATTCTGACAACTTGATCATAACCAGGTCTTTCTGACCATTACCTCAATGCATAAAATTTACTTAGTCAATACCTACAAATGAGAGCTTCTAAAACATATTTAATTTAAGCTGTTTGTTAAAATATATGATTATACTGAAATGCTTAGATGTTAACGATAATAAAAATCAGCAATATTCTGGAAAGGATAAAGGACATTTTCCCAAGCTGTTTGCAATTGCTTCTTTCCATTTTTTGCATTCAAGCACCCTGTAAATCAGCCAAATAATAGAAACCTTAGCTTCCCCTAGACAAATGTACATAGTTTCCCTAGTTAGAAACTCTACCAGGATTTACTTTGTTAAATATTCACTGTGGCCCAACTATGAGGAAGGCAAGCAAGCCAGCCATTTCTGCCTAAGTGTAGAAATTATGTAATATCTGGAAAAAACAGTGACACAACTGAGTATTCCAAGATTTTTCTGTATTCCACAAAATTTCTGGCAACTGTGATATAAAATCCCTACATGTGCCTGTTACATCAACTGCCCAGAGTTCATCAACTGTAAGGGGAAAGAGGTCAGTCAAACCATTTCAAAATTCATTAAGTGTTGTTCTTGCCACCTCACTAGCAATAAAAACATGGAACTCAATGTTTGTGGGAATAGTCAAGAAGCAGCAATTCAAGGATATCAGCCTGGTCAGGAGATCAGGAGAACATCTGGGCAGAGAAGCAGAAGCCTCCAAGTAAAAGTTTCTCATTGAGTGTTGTCTTCAAAGGAAGGAGAGAGAGAGACAGAGAGAGAGAGAGAGAGAGAGAGAGAGAGAGAGAGACAGAGACAGACAGAGAGAGACAGAGACAGAGAGAGACAGAGAGACAGAGACAGAGAGAGGGAAAGAGATAGACACAGAGACAGAGAAAAAGGAGAGGGAGGGAGGGAAAAAGAAAAAAGGAGAGAAGGAAAAAGGGAGAGAAAAGGATGAAGGAAAGAAAAAAGGAAAGAGGGAGGGAAGGAAGGAAGAATATTATTGTTTCTAGGTCTGACAGAACAGAGTTGTGATTTTTCAGGAAGTCAAGGTGCTATCTCTTAGCAGAAGCTCTGTGGTGTCCTGCATTTCTCTAAACAAGTCACTTGCTGGCTCCTTCATCAAGCGAACTTAACACTTCCCAAGAAAGATGATGTTTGAAAAAACTCACTGAAAACCTTCATTCTGGGAGAAACATAAGCACATCACTCTCCTGCTCAACACCTCCAAGAATATTCTCGGCAACAATCTGCATCTTAGATGAAAGGATGCAGCAGCAGGGTATCCTTCAGCAGCAATGTTTGAAGGGTTCTGACACGGAAGTGAGTTGCAAGTGAGGAGATGGGAATACTGGTTACCCCAGTTGACTAACACAGCTGTATGTGTATATTGAATTATCACACTCCCCCCCCCACTTGGGTATATACAATCATGTATCTATGAAAGTTGAAAGGTTAGATAAAAGCTTTAGGATGCTGTGATGACAGTGCCTGGAGGCTCAAGAGAGGCCTCTGCGCACCATGAGCCAGAGGTTGAGGGACTTAGGAGTCTAGGACTGCCCTGTGCATATCTTGAAGCTTCTGTAACCCCAGCTCCCAGAGTATGAAAAGAAACAACATAAAAGTGTGTGTCCATGCAGTAAGTACAGAGAACAGAGAGGATAAGTGCTCTTAAAGAATCTCCCCTCATAAATGAGAAATGCAGTTTAAATTCTATAATAATTTCTCAACAGAATCAACTTCAACATGAGACGAAATAATAGAGATATGGCTGCAGCTCTATGGAATGAAGAACGTAGCAACCATCATACCGTCATTCTTGGAAAGCTCCTTTTCTTTACAAATGTGTGGTGCTTCTTTAATGTGAATGTTGTATAAACCTATTGTGAGCATCTTTCATTGTCAGTATCAATCTACAACTTGGCTTCCATGGCCTTGCTGAAGTCTGAACAAAATCCCCACTGTATCTTCTCTGCCTGTTTTAAGTTCTTTTACCAGTATCCTAAAACAGAAGCAATAACTTTTTGCATCATCACAATTAACTCTACTAATCTCAGGATGCAGTCCTTTCCTCTCATCCCTTTCCTCTCTGCTTTAGTCTTCCCAGCTGTGTTCACAGCATCTCCACTCCGCAGCCTGGGTAACTGCCCTTCACCCAGACCAGAAAGTACCCTGAGCCTGTAGCCTCCCATGATTCTGCTCTGTGAACCTCTTGTCGCTGTAGCCCTTTGGTCTGCCTTGTTAGGAATTCCCTAGTCCTTCACCAGCACTCATCTCCCCTGCCCACGCCCTCCTACCGACACCTTCACGAAGCTGTGGTTCACTTCCTCAGCACTGTGGGTCATGAATGTGTCTCAGCCTTCCTTCCAACTCTCTACACACAGATTCCTGTTTCACTAAACATTTTCATTTGCTGAGTGCTCCTAATTCACAGCGCTGCCATCTATTCTACTCCAAAAGTGTATTCAAAGTTCAGTTTGTTTTTTTTTTAATTCACAGTAGAGATCCTGGCTTCAGTAAATGTTGATGAAAAAAATAAGAAAAGAATGGTTAACCAAAAGTTTGCTTTTATCCTCCAAGAGGCATCCCTTCTTATTTTCAATATACAGTGAGTTATCTAATGAGTCATGGTTTTACAGTGCCTGGATTTACTCTCCGATTATTTTTCTCTGAGGTCTACAGTGCACTTGAAGCTCACATGACTGGAAATTTTGTTTGTCTCCAATTTTGACTCAAGATAAAACAAACCAGAGCTGTCTAGGTAAGGATGCCCATGGTTCTTTTCCAGAACAACACACAAGCTCACAGGAATTTCAGAGGTGCGGTGGAAAATTGCAAAACTCGCATCTCTGATGTGTTTCTTTAGCTCCAAGGCAAAATTGTTTGTAAAAACTTTTCTTTTGATTTTTGTTATCCAAATAATTCCAGCTTAAATTGGAACTCAAATATTAATCTGATAATGACACCGTTGAGACACATTCTCTGACGATTGATCTCAAATGACTTACAAGGCTTTACTTTACCCCATTTTCTGCATTCCTTTCCAGCTGGGGGTTTTGCAGGTCTTTAACACCAACCGCCCTTCCCCCCACCCACCCACCACCATCATCAGGGAGGAAAAAGGACCCTGAAATATATGTATTAAGATGATTACTGTGTGCTTAGGAATATCCTTTAATTTAAATTTTGTTTTATTTTATTTTTAGCTTCAAAGCTTTCACAGGAATGAACACCTGTCTTTCAGGGCATTATAAGAAATTGTCAGGTATCTGACATACTTTGTTTTGTCAAGTCCTGCAACAGTGACACTGTGGATAGAAGTCACATTTTAATTAGTGATCAAAGCAAAGGACACCTGTAAGGCTGAGTTAGACTTTACAATTCTTTGATATTAGCTTTGCAAATCTGAAAGAGCCTTTTAATTCTCCCATGTGTTTGTCCTTTCATGGAGCTCAATTTCATTCCTTTTTCAAAGGCAGCATGTTTAGCTAACCTGAGCGTTGAAATTATAGGTGACGATGTCCATTCACAGCAACTCTTAACACTTTATAAAGTCATACTCTATGCAAAAACCTTTGCTACACAAGAGATGCTGCTAAAGTTTGAGAGCCCTCAGGGGGGCTTGGAAATCCATGGGTTTGACATCAATTTATGGAATCATACTTGTGGTACTGAGACAATCCCAGATTCAGTTCGCATGCAATTAGTCCTTTTTTGGAAGCAGAAATCTATGTTTTTACATAAATGTGCTATATACTGATATTATAAATATGTAGTTGAAATATCATCCTATATGTTAACATAATGTAATGAAATCAATGAATTGTTGTTTATATCA
>PVKN010019114.1:0-16516 GCA_004027915.1 Capromys pilorides | reverse complement strand
GATGACCATATATAAAGGAAGAGAAGTTTAACTTGGCTCACAGGTTCACAGAATTTGGCCTATGATCATCTGGCTCCGAGGAAGAGACGTTACAGAGAAAGGAAGTGTCAGGACAGGACTGTTTTCATGGTGGGCAGAAAGTAGAGCAGGAAAGTAGCACTAGAATAAAAGGACAGGTACCGGATATTGACTTTACTGTTGTTTGTAGAAGAGCCACTCATTCATACCCAAGTGCTTTACTAATCCCATGCACAACTCCCAAGCTAATAAAGTTGACAGTTTGACCAAACTGTAGCATCCAATCCCTTGTCAACTAGACACCCAAACATATCTCTTTAACCATTCTTAATCTCTAAAACCTCAAGTTCATAAGTCTACCTAACATTATACAAGTATCCCATTACAACTTAAACACAGTAATCCTTTCCACAAAGTGTCAGAAGTCACCATTTTTCTCAAAGTACAAGTTAATATCTCTTCTGAGACTCAATACAAACCTTTAGCTGTGAATCCCTGAAATACATCAAAACCAAATTATACATTCTTAAGGTACAATGGCATGAGGTAAACAATTCAGTCCAAAAGGAGGGAGGAAGGGGTAGGAAAGAATTGGACCAGTGCAAGACCAAAAACTGTGAGTAGGGCAAATAATAAGTCCTAAAATTCCATATGTGGCATCAAAGACACATAGTGGTGAGATTCAAGTGTCAGAGAGCTTAGGCTTAAACAACCTCAACCTTATGACCTGCTGGTTTCAGACTGCCTAGCCTGTTTCTTGGATGCCTCTATTCATGATTCTAAACTATCCTCAGCAGAGTTTCACATGTCTGATATATTCAACTACTTGACATCTTCACAGCACCATTTCTGGCTGTGTTCTCATGGCTTTTCTCACTGCACTTTCAAAAGTTCTTTGTCTGGCTTCCCAGGCCTTCCTTCAAAATCTGAGAGGAAGTCCATTTGACCCCACAATTCTTACATTATGCATTCTGGTATAGCCAGCATAATATGAACAATGTCAACATCTGCTGAGAGGGAGAGCAGCAGGCAGGCCCCCTTGGATACTGACTTCAGCGGTCTCTTAGTGTCTGGATGGCTTAGCACAATAAAATAATCTTGGTAGTACAATTTCATAAAATGTGCAGCAACTCCTTTCTAAAGTGAAATTTGATAATTTTTACTCTTAATCCTACAATGATTTTGATAATTTCTGACATGCTCTCAAGTCATTATTCTTCTTATCCCTGGATTTAGTTTTGGTGAATACTATGTGGACTTTTTGGTAGTGCTAACCTCTTCAGAACCTATACATCTCTCAGCTCCAAATTTACACACACATGGCTCCTTTTGTGGCAAAAACTTGTTTTTCAAAGTGTTCCTCTCTGCTTTTTGCCACTAGTGTTCACTACAAATCTTAGTAAAAGCTGACAACAGTATCCATGCTACTGTCTAGATATTGGATTCATTGATGTTTCATCTGGCAAAAAATATAGTTCACTATCTTTAACCTTAGTCTCCCACAAAGGTTTTGGAAATCGCCAAAAGGTAGACCTTTTTGGGCCAGAGTATATGGCCTATATATGACCTATATGACCTCTGCACCAATTACAAATGAAGTCACTGTTCCCAACTAAAACACACTGAGCCTGATCTTTAATTTCTTCCTTACTATCAGCATGCTGGTGTTCTGACTTCTGACCAGAATCACACATGAAGCACTATGTGCAGCACTTTAATGTTTTTCTAGCCAGTAACTGCAGGACTTTTTGACCTCCTAAAGCCATCTAAACTACATGGTAAGGCACAGTTCCAACACCACTTCTCTCATAACAATTTTCTGTATTAATCAACTTTTTTTTACTAGACAGACTACCTGACACACTCACTTTAAAATGAATAGAATTATTGATTTCACATATTTAGGATTCAAACCATGCTTGACTGGCTCAGAGGCAGACACCCCATGCTAGAGGGGGACAGTACACCAAAGCAGTAGCTGGGAAGGACTGGAAGGGAACAGTGCCAGAGTGCAAGCAACCAGAAGTCAGACCCAGACCCCAAGGTCACACTGCCGTGGCTCACCCATACATGCTCTGGTGTAACTTACTAGTCTGTGAGGCATTTCCTAATGCAGTCATGTTGACAGATTGAAATTAATCATCACAACTTGTTCATGTATTCATGGAGGTTTGGAAGTCCTACAAACTGCCATTTGCAACTTTCGGACCCAAAATAGAGAAAGGCCCACAAATCAGGGAATAGGTATTGTATATCCCAGTCCACCTAAAGGTGGAAACCAGGAGTGCTAAAGTCCAAAAGCAGGAGAAAATGGCTCAACAGAGAAAACTCACTGTTCTCACTTTTTGTTCTTGTCAAGGTTTCAACAGATTGGATGGTGACCACATGAATTGTGAAAGTAGATTTCTTTACTCAAGCTAATGATTCAAATTCTAATCTCTCTCAGAAACACCCTCTCATCACACCCAGAAAAAAAAACAAAGAAAAAACATTTTATTAGCTATCTGAGCATCCTCTGGCCCAGTCAAATGGCATAAAACATTGATCTGCCTGCTATCCTGATATTTATGTTTATAATAATCATTTGATTAAATATTTTATCATCCTTTTTTATTATTTTAAGTTACTCTAGTTCTGCCCTCACAGGTATTCAGTATTCAAGTTCTATCTGAAAGTAGGAAATGTGATTTTCATACTGGCAAGTTTTCCATATTCTTTAAAAAGAACACAAGTCTCAGCGTCAATGCACAATAAATAAATGTGAAGGAAATGTGGAAGATGGGGTGGGGAGGTTTAAAGGATCCATTGCTTTGATATCATGGCACACTTTAGCTCCCCAAGGAGTTATGGGTTACTAAAGATAAATGCACACAGCCAGTCTTATATTTACTATGTCCCAAAAAGAAAAAAAGAAATTCTTTTTCTTTGGTGTGTAAGAACACTAAGACTTATAGGACCTTGTCTATAATATGGATGTGATTGCTTCACTGGTTCTCTCAGTGATTATTTACTTTAAATATGTATTTTTTAAGTATGAAGGGAAAAATAAAATATGAAGAGTTATTCATTCAATTAACTAAAACTTAAGCCTAATACATATTACATGTGTTGCTTTTCAGCATGAATATTATCCTAGAAATTTGTAATGGCATACTAAATTTCAAAAGATTATATCTTCCATCATTTCATAAACAACAGGTCAAATTGCCCAGAAATATTTCAGAATTTGAATGAGCAAAGGATTGGGGAATATAGAAGAAAATTACTATGATATTAAAAATGGAGAAAATTAAGACTTAGCAGCTTTCATGTGGATAAAGTTGGACTGTCTTAGGCTCAGTAATATAACATTTTAATGCTTTTCATACACAATAACCATAAACCACTTGAGAATTTATCAGAAGAAAATCTGGAATGAGAAATATAATAATCACAGACTAGATTGAATATATATCCATATTTTATTTCAGCCAAATATATTTGCTGGAACTTTTACCTCTGTCCTTACACTCTGAGCCACTTTATGGGACTGACAACTGACTATGCCTAACTGAAACTCAAGTATCGAATGTAAGAAGACCACCTAGACAGAGCTACACAGATTCTGGGGAAATGAGAACTTTTATTCTGAGAGTATAAGAAGTTACTCTTGCTGTCAAGAATTTGAAATATCTTTTACAAAATGGAATCATTGGCTCTGAAGACACTTGGACTACTGCTGTACAATCTTCTCTCTGCTCTGTTCACCGTCCCTACCTATAGAATTCAAGAGCCCCTGCTCCCCCTAACACGTCTATCTATAAGTACAACCTCAATGCGATTGCCAGCCTCTTCTCTGGAAGTGAAGAGTGAAGCAGCAAATAGTATGAAAGGCTAGCACTTAGGAAATTCTTTTTCTTTTTTTTTTTCTTTTGTTTATTATTTTATTTTATTTTATTTTATTTGTAGTTAGTACAGGATCCACAAGGTCGCACTACAAAACTACACAGTGTGGACTCATACTCATTCTCCTGTTTTCAGCTTCCCCAGCACTGGAATTACAGATGCTGTTGAAAATTTTTTAATCTTACAATTTTATAACCCACCTTAGTTTTTAATAACCAGGAACTGTGGTCAATATGCTCAAACTGTGTGTATTGTATTATTTGAAGTAAATTATGAGTACAATTGATTATAGAAGAAACTATTTGAAATGTCTTTTAAAGTCAGCTGTGGTTGTTAATTTAAATTAAGTTAGCACATGGGCAGAAATATAGAAAAATAAGAGCGAGGAAAACTGTTAAATAATCATTGTTGGAGAAACAACAAATCTTAACTTCTCTGAAAAGAAGCAATCAAGAATATGACAGTAATTAAGCAAGGCAGAGGTATTGGAATCACAAGTTGAAACCTAATCTGGGTTCAAGCCCCAGCAACACACACACACACACACACACACACACACACACACATACGCGCGCACACACACTGAGGTGCATTATAATGGTTCTCTAATTTGAATAACCTGGTCATTTTGCCCTATGATTCAAGAGGAAAAATAAAACACAATTATGAGTAGTCAAATAGGAATGGATCATCACAAAAGTGTGTGAAATGATTAGCAGTGGGGCACTTTATAAATAAACACAGCTTCATCAAAGCTTTTGATGGCACTGATGCTGGGGTGTTGAAAACACAGCTTCATGATACTGTTA
The DNA here is from genome assembly GCA_004027915.1 of Capromys pilorides. Taxonomy (NCBI): domain Eukaryota; kingdom Metazoa; phylum Chordata; class Mammalia; order Rodentia; family Capromyidae; genus Capromys; species Capromys pilorides. The sequence goes on along the minus strand of PVKN010019114.1, from coordinate 11,804 downwards.
GAAAATGATTCAGAGGAATAGAAGTCTATATGTACAAACATTTAAGAATACTGCCTTAGTTACTTTTCTCTCATGGCTGAGATAAAATACCTGACCTCCAAAATTAAGGAAGGAAAAGTTTATTTAGTTCACAGTTTATGGAGGTGTCAGTCTATAATCTGCATAGTCGTACGACAGGGCCAACTATTCATGGTGGAAGGAAGACAGCAAAAGCTATGAGAGCAGAAGGGGAGGAGACAGAGAACAGCCTCTTCCCCTCCCATATGTTGAATGCAGGCTGCTGGCCCCAGGTGGTGTAGCACTCGCACCTGTAGTCCCAGCATTGGACCATGAATCAATCTGAAACTCTAGAAGCCTCGTGCCTGCATGGGGCTTTCTGGGGACAGCTGAAGAACAACCATAACAAATACCTTCAATGAATTTATGTTTTTTATTTTATTTTTATGGACAAACAGGAGTAATATAAGTTTTTTTAAATAAAATATCTGCGTCAAGGAAAGCCTCAAGGTGCTCCTTCTGTAAATGTAAAATTAAAGTTCTAACTGCTAAAGCACTATACTACAACTATCAGAGATTTTTTCCTTAATTTTACAGTACGTTTTTCTTATAAATACTGGTTTGCTAAATTTGATCAAATACAGCAAAATGATAGTCAAACATATCACTTTCACTCTTACAAATAATCACATATGTAGCCTCCAAGTTATACTTTGAAAATAAAGTGAAAACACGAAAAATCAATACAATATATGGATTAACCTACAATGGTTTCCTGTAAAGAAAGAAAAAGTGAATTGTTGGCTATAAAGAACACTTCACGAATTTTCTGTGAATTTTGTCAATGTTCAGATTATATTAAAATTAGGATTAACCTTATCAAAAAAGAGATACTAAAACATATAATCAAACACATTGCATTTTCTCCATTATAAAGAATACAGTAATATATTGTAATATATATTGGTAGGTCAGGACTCAAAGTTCCCCAGGCACCCTGCCCCCAAACTCTCTCCCCCTTGGTCCCATGCAGAGCCAAACCCAAAACCACAGAACAGGTCCACCTGACTCTGATTCAACCACAAGGAAAACAAATAATGTCCACCTGTGGCCTTGCTGTTCCGGCCCACAACCACCATCCTATAAAGTCTTCTGCCAGCCTTTGTTCAGTGTTTTCTCAGTCCCAAGACAGCCCTATGCATGAGCTTTCACCTCTGCATGAGCTTCCAATAAACCTACTTTTATTCGTGTCAGTATGCCTGGTCAGGTTCAGCAGCATCGCTTTTTTGACCTTTCATCTGTGCCAAAACCCATAAGAGACACCTTGGTCCAAGGCCCAGGCTGGTCCCTCCAGGCCTGGGGATTGCTTTCCCCTCAGTTGGCATCTGACTGACTTCTGTTTGGACCACAGGCTTCAGACATTGCCCATCGCTGATGCATTCAGACACCTCATTCAAAGGTGTAGTCTCCTTGTAGCCTCTACCTCCAACCCTCTGCCCTGTGACTCCTTCAACCTGTGCCTGGATTGGATAGCCTCTGAATTTCTTCAAGGTTCCTTCCAGGATTTCTCCAATACTAACATTATCCTGATCTCTCCCTGAGGATGACTATATCTTCTCTGGACGGCTTGTCTCCCAGCTGCACACTTCTCGGCCAGCACTGGGCCTACTTTACAAAGTTCTGTTGATACAGCCTAGTGGCTCCTTCTTCCTACTTAGCCTCCTCTCTGACCCAGACACCTGCTCGTAGAGCTTTGGCTCTACATCCTTTCTTGGAACCCCACGCCAAGCCCACTTAGCCTCTTCTCCCACCTGGGACGCCTGCTCAGAGGACTTTGGCTCCACCTCCCTTTTGGGACTCCCGCAACAAGATTACGGTCTTCCGCCTTCTGTCACCACCCCACCCCCACACAACTCTGTCTTCTCATCACTATAGGCGATTCTTCTTTAATACCCTCTCAAAAGTATTCTTTTGTCCTAGACTGTCTCCAGTCTGTCCTTCGAGGCTCCTTGGGCTTCTCTGACCTTCATCTCAAATGCCTAGTTTTTCTCTGTCAAACAGTCTGGCCACAATATAAATTGGACAATAGCACAATCCGGCCACAACTTGGTACTCTAGATTTTAATACACTCTGCGATCTACTTAATTTTTGCTGTAGCAATGATAAGTGGTCCAAAGTCCCATATATTCAGGCCTTTTTTGCACTTCGTAGCTGTTCTCAACTCTGTCTTGCTTGCAGCCCTCAACAGTCCTTCTTGCTCGAAGACCTAAGGCTCCTTGCTTAAGAAGACTTCCCCTCTGATCTGTCTTTTCCTAATTGGGAAGGATGAGGAAGAATGATAGTAAAGGATGTTTAAAGAGAAAGCATCCAGGATGATCCAGAGGAATGCACGTCCTGATCTCAGAAATCAGTATCCAGTCTCTCTTACAAACACACCCCAAATGAAGGCAGATGGAATAGACCTGGGCTCATACAGTTCATTCCACTTTGACTGGCTCTATGCTCACCAGGCCATCTTCTGACTGGAATTTTTCTTTTTGTAGTTTTACTGAGGAAAAAAAGATTCACTTGTGCCAAGACAAACATTCCTGTGCCTGAAAGTTCTATATTTAAGATGATGAATAAATAAGGTGAAACTCTGGACAACACACCAGTCTCTTAGGAATTTGGCTTAGTAAAAATGCCTGGAGGATGTCACCTCAGGGTAAGCTTGAAAAATTAATTTCTGGGCCTGCAAAGCTGAGAATCAGACCCAGAAACATGGTGACCTTTTCAAATAATGATTCTGACCTTGTCTAAACTGCCAGCTGGCTTCCCAAGCATGAACTTCCGTAACTGCAACAATTACTACAATTCACAACAGAAAAAAGTCAGAAAAGTAACAGACATTTTTATATACTACTTTTTAACTCTTGACAATCCCAGAAAACATACATTTTAAATCAAATCTATAGTTTTCCTAAATTTCCTCTTTAAATCATCAAGGCAAGCTGGAAGATGATAAATTGTTCACAATTTCTATTTGCATCTCACTGAGGAAAAATGCAAAATAATTTTTACTATGCAATCTCATCTACACTAAACCTGTAAATATGAGTTTACAAGAAACAGACTGACATCTTAGTTAATAATATGGCAGATTACACATGTAAAAGAAAAAGTAAATACAATAGGGAAACACATAAACACTGGTTTTCAAATCGGGGAAATAACAACTCAGGCAATCTAGTATTTAACATCTAGCATTTAACAATCTAGTATTTAACAGACTGTGGCAGAATGACAAATGGTGGCCAACTTGTAGCACCCAGCTAAATGCAACTAGCATGGCCTTGGTTGTAGGAAGTTCACCTGAGGATGGTTGCCAGAAGCATAAGGGAGAAGCTGTGGAGAGGCTGTAGGGAGTTGTTGCTTTTCCTGGAGGAGCATGTCGTGTTGGTTTTTCTGATGAACTCAGCTGTTCTCATTATTAGAGGAGCTCAGGACCTTGCTGCTGAGGATGTCTATGGTTCACTTTGGGCAAGCTCTGGTCCTTATTTTGAGCATTGTTTCCTGGCTCTGGAGAGGAAAATGGTGCACTGTATGATACCCTGCTGCTCTCATCAGAGGAGCTCAGGATCTCACTGTCATGGACAGTGGTTGTGGTACCTTTTGGGGGACCTCTGGTTTTTACTTTGAATGTTGCTTCCTGGCTCCAGTACAGATCCCTCAGTTAGCACAGATCTCTCATCTCGCTGGCACAGACTTCTAGCTTCCGCTACTGACTTTTGGGCCTTCTCAGTGCAGACTCGTAGAACAGGCCTGCATGAGACATCGTCATGGGTTCTTGCCCTTCAGTTGAACTCATAGGGTGGGGATATTGTCATGGACTCTACATCTTCAGCTGAACTCAGGCAGGACATTACTGTGGGATCCAGGCCCACAACTGGATTCTTTGATCTAGTGTGTGGATGGATTTCCTGTACTCCTTTTGTTTGTTTGTTTGTTTTGTGTTTGTTGTTTGTTTGTTTGTTTGTTTGATCAAGAACTGGGAATGGAACTCAGAACGTCACTCTTGCCAGGTAAGCGTGGTGCCACTGAGCTAAATCCCTACCCCTGCCCATACTCCCTTTTGTAGATGACTCACTGGATGACTATTAGGAAATAATCTTGTAATTATGTGTCCTCTTCTACTATTCTCCTTGCAAACCCCAAACTAAAACAATGACATAAATATAAAGCTTATGTACAAATAAACTGTGTCAACTGCCTATAATCAGTGGCTTTCAAAGTTTGCCATGGATCAAAATTAGGCAGAAGCCTTGTTAAAGCAGATGATCACAGGGCACCGCGCCACAGTTTCAGTTTGTGAGACCTAGATGGGATCCACAGAATTTGCATTTCTAGCGAGTGTCGAGATGCTGCTCATGCTTCCAGTTACAGACCCAAACTTCTTTTATTAAGTTTAATGGTATGGTTTTAATACCAATAATGATTATGTTCACCACAGGGTACTTGTACCTGCACATGGTATATCTTAGTTCCTCTTTTGTTCACCCAACCCCTTCTTGTCCTTTCAACCCCTCTTCCTCTCCTTATTTATAAAGCTTTGATTCATTTTATCCATTTTTTCTCATTTTTTCTTTCTCTTTCATCCGGAGTTTCCCTTTCCTTTTAAATGATTTCTTCTTATTTCACAATATATATATTTTGGTTCTTATTTACAGTTTCAGTTTCATACACCAGAGAGATAAAGATATATTTGCACATGTAGTCCACTTAATTTACTTAAGAGGATGTTCTCAAGACCTCTAAATTTTTCAAGTTTATCCTTCTTTATAACTGAATCATATCCCATTTTATTAAAAAATAACATCTTTTTATGTATTTTTCAACTTATTGACATTTAGGTTGTTTCCAAGATTTAGCAATTACAAATTGCTACAATAAACATGGGTGCACATATATTACAGAGGAATGGTATTTTTCATTGTTTTGGAAGATATCAACAAAGGGATCAAATGGAATCTCAGGTCCTAATCTTTCGAGGAATCTCCATACTGATTTCCCTGGTGATTGCACTAGTCTGCATGCCTACCAAAAGTGAAGAAGCGTTCCTTTTCCCCACAGCCCAACCAGAATTTGTTATAGGTGTATTTCTTGACAATAGCCATGCTTCTTGGAGATGAAATCTCAACATTGTTTTAATGTGTATCTCTCAAATAATTCATAAGTATACTAACATTTTTTCATATCTTTACTTTCCATTTGGACTTCTTTTTAGAAGTGTCTATTTTACATGTCCATTTATGAATTCAATTTTTAAATCTGGAAGTCTGATTTTTTCAATTCTTTTCTATTCTACATATTAGTCCTTTGTTCAAAGAACAACTGGCTAAGATACTTTTGCACCCTGTGGGCTGTCTTTTTACTCTATTGGTGACTTTTCTTGCTGTGCAAAAGCTTTCCAGAAAGATGAGATCCCAGTTATTGATTCTGGTTATTATATTTCCCATACCATCTAAGTTTAATTCATGAAGTCCTTGCTTACAGTTTTGTCTTCAAGAATTCTACCTATTCTCTCTTCTAGAAGATTTAGTGTTTCTTTTGTGATATTTAGATCTTTGATTCATTTTGATTTTAGTTTAGTGCATGGATCTAGTTTTAGCATTTGACATATGGAAAGCCAATTTTTCCAATGTGATTTATTAAACAGGCTATCTTTTACTCACTGACTGTTTAGAGATGTTTCTGCACCTTCTAATCTCTTCCATTGATCCTCACATCTGTTTTTTGCCAGTGGCATGCTGCTTTATCACAGTAGGTCAGTAGCACAATGTCAAATCAGGGATTGAGATACTCACACCCTGCCTTTGTTGGCCAGAATTGTCTTTGGTATTATATGCCTCTACTGATTCCAATTAAATTTTAGGAAGATTTTAACTTGTTTTATGAGATACGTTCATGTTTTGATTGAGAGTGCAAAGCACTGGCTTGCTTTTCATTGACTCTGATCAATCTTATGTTGTCCTTCCTTGCTTCATCTGGAAGTTACTGGATAGCACTTGCATGTACCCTTGCTATTTTTTAAGAAATCTTTCTTTTCAAGATCACTAGATCTGATATTCTATATTTACTTTTTCCCTTTCAATTTTGCAAACTTTCAATGGAATTTTTAATTTCCTGAATATTTGTTTGAATCTATTTCATGAATTCCACTTCTTGCCTCTGTCTGGAAGACACAAACTTTGAAAACCACAGTTTTGTTTTGTTTTTTTTATTTAAGAGATATTTAAGGTAAAAGAAAAATCTTAAGGAAGTATTTGTTAGGACTAACTACACTTTGGATCACCTGGGGAGTTTTTAAAACTGGATTTCTTAGGATATAAACAATAAACCATACATTTGAAGGATAAGGCCATGCTTTTTTTAATTTTGTATTAAAAAATTAGTTAATAGAATTTTTGATAGGATTAGCTCAACATCTATATTGAGTCTATTAACGAATGTTATATTGGTAATTAACATTGAGGGTCATGAGTACTCATGAGGATTGATAAGCCTCACTTGTTATATGTTGGCAGTTAGTGTGTAGACATTGGAGTCACTCTTTATTTCTGACTTCAACCTCTCTGGGCCTCTGTAGAATAGAAACAATAATAGCAGCTACTTATTAACATGTAGTGGATAAGTCCTTGCAATGGAAAATGCTAATTAAACATTTCCAATTTTTACTGTCTCAATTGCATACCACTTAAGAGGCTTCCCTAGTGTCACATAGGTACATCAGCTCCTCACCAAATATCTTCTTTAATTTCTGATCATCTTAAATGTAGCCCATCAAAAACAAGACCATCAGCATAAGTAACTCATTGTACTTCCTCTATGCAACTTATTCCTTCTGCTACATCCTTCTGTCCATGTTTAGTACAATAAAATGCTTCCAGAAGTACTATTTCTGTCATTCCAGTTCATGAAAACAACCTTGTTCATGTCTTACATATGATGAACTGGATTCTTGAGGTGAGAGAATTATAATATATGCATTTTTTTTCTGTGTACCCCACTACAGCATTGCTTGGGCTAGATTCTGGTGCAGATTTCTTCCCAAAGCACATTCTCTCTAGTATTTGTTAAAAACCAGTTGCAAGGGCTAGAACATGTGGGTTCAGCTTGATGTGAATGCTGCCATCTTGAGTTGCTAGTGCCATCATTGCCCCAGAGTAGCACTATATGGTTTTTCTTCCAGGTTTCCCAGCAAATAGCAAGGAGGCAAAATTAATACTGATATGTGGAGCCTTACTTTAAGACCCTGTTGCCAGAAATATGGACAAATCCATCATATGAGTTTAAGATTAAACCAGGTTCAACCTGATTTGGATGAAGTCACTTTTGTCCTGATCAGTATATACAACCCTACGTACCTAATTTGAAGATAAAGTTGAAACCTGATTTTGCAATGCTGGCCTTGATACCATCTAGGACTAAGCTTCTGTCCATCACTGCCCTGGAGAAATTGTGCTCTGTGCAACCCGGGGCTTCTTCTTTTCTAGAACACATATTATTTATAATTATCATTAACAGTTCTATTTTCAAGCCTTTTCAAAATTGTAGATTACTAATGCAAATATATCACTTAGTAACAAGAAATTTGATTATGGTGACCATTTACAATAAAAGAGACATGCTTATTTATAGAGAAGAGGAAACTATAGTTCATATCACTTGTGAGTTTTTGAAATCCACATAGTTATTTAATGCCAAAATTGATAGTAAGCCACACTGTCTAATATCAAATACTGTACTTTCCCTTTTAGGTCAACTTGGCTCTTTGCTATGATTAATTATGATGATTTTTAAATAATAAATATTACTGAGTATTAAAATACTAAAAAGAGAATAGGAACCCATTGTCAAATTTGCAAAACAATACAAACAAGTTTTCTTCTGGAATTTTGTCTATAGACAAAAGAATGTTGATATTCACAAAACCTTTATTGACATTTATTCCACAAATTAAAAACTAGACATAAAAAAATGCCATATAACTGGAGATATAAAATTCGTAGTACTCTACATAAAAAATGAGAAAAAATTGATAAAATATTATACAAATTAAATATAGCAATTTAAATTAGGAAAAATAGGCCATCAAAAGAAGATTCACTTAAAAATATATTTTATAGATTTACTAATATCTCTCAAAATTCTCTGCCCATGCAAGCATGAGTGAAAATGTCAGTTGTTTTAAAATTATTACCAGTTTCAAGTATAGGTTGTGCATCAAATATTCAAATTAAAATATCCTTATGTTGCATTTTTCAAGTTGCAAATGATAGGTACACTTAAGTAATTTAGGGTGTTTATTAACCTATTTGAATTAATAGAGTCATTTAACCAGACATATATAGGCCCACAAGCAAAAAGACACTGCACTGAAACATTGAGGTCATTTCCTGTTTCTAGATACAATGCTCATCTGCAGGTCTGAGTCATCCACTAAGTTGGGTTCATGAAAAACAGATGATTTAGTTTCTACATATCTGACACATAGTAGCTAGCATATCAAAAGGAAGATAACTTTGGCACCAGAGACCCAGCTTTGCTGTTTGCTAACTATGCGATTTGGGGCAAATTATTTCCTTTAAGTATCAATTTTCACATCTCAATAATCGGGTTAATAGTGAAAACCTCTCTAATGAGGTATTATATTAAGGGAAGTAATGCATGTAAATGTGACTGCCTGCCTCTTGCTGGCACAGTTCAGTAGTGGAAGCTAGAAAGTCTGTGCCAGCAGGAGGAAGAATCTGTGCTAGCAGGCTGAGGGATCTGAACTACAGCCAGGAAGCAACGCCCAAGGTAAGAACCAGAGCTCCCTGCAAAAGTACCACAGCCCTCCTCAGCAAAGCGAGGTCCCAAGCACCTCCAACAATGAGGAAAGCTGAGTTTCCCTCAGGAAAACCAATGTGACAAGCTTCTCCATGGGGTTGAGAACATCATCTTGCTCTCCAGAGACAGGAAGCAATGCTCAAATGAAGACCAGAGCTCCCTCGAAATGAAACATAGTCATTCCCAGTGACAACAAGGTTCTGAGCTCCTCCTCCAAGACAGTCAAGTTCGTCAGGAAATTCAGCATGACAAGGTCCTCCAGCAGAATAGTCCAAGAGAACCAGAAGCTCACAACAGCTCCAAGAGCATCTCCCAACAGCTTCTCAACAGCTTCTCCAGTTCTGCCAATTACATTGATGGCAACCATCCTCAGGTGGGCCTCCCATACCCAGCACCACACTTGTTCAATTCTACTGGGTGTACCAAGTTGACAACCAGTTAGCAATCCACCACAGATGGAAAGCTTTCATCATAAAAATATTTATAAATCACTTTCAGAATTTATACTCAATAAAACTTTTGACTAATTTGGTATTTCAGAAAAGTATAAAAGAATATTGCTGGACTCTTCTTAGACTCTCAGGGTGGGTTTCTACTTATGACAAATACATTGTTTATGGCTTCCTTGGGCAAGTGCAGAAGTTATTGCAAGAGTAAAGTAATCTTTAAGTGCTTAAATGTGTTGAAATGAGAATTAAGAAAAGGATGAAAAATTTTATAAGGATAAATCAAAGAAATAAGTAATTATTTCATTAATATAAGGGATGTAATCGAATGTGATGCCATTTACAGAACATGAAATTAGTAGAAACTGTAGCAGATTTGGGTGTACCAAGATGATGATAAACTTGTTTTTAAGTAGCTTGCTCATAAAGTGATTAGAAAATATTCAATATTAAATATTCAACAAACCATGAGGTTGAAACCAGGGATGAAGTGGATTCAGGCTTCTAAACAGAACTAATAGAATTTTTTTCAGCTGTGGTATATTACAACCACTGAGGTCTAAGAAACATCACTTCATGAAGTTTTTAACCAGTGACAAATGTGAATGTTGAAAAGTAATAGGGGTCAAGGATTAATACATACACACTTTGTAAGTTTTAGCTTTTATAATTATAACCAGCAACAATCATTTGCAAACTAACAATCACATTTATTACCTGTTGTATGTATATTTTATTGGGAAAAAAATGTCCTGGCTTAGTTCAGAAATTCCTAGAACATTAGGTTCAGATTATTGGCAAATTTAGAGTGCAGAAAGCAAAACAAGGAAGCAATTTAAAGCAGCTTAACTAGGAAGCTAATTGTAGTGAGGCAATCTTCTTCGCGAACTGCACAGTAAATCTCGTTACATAACAGAGCATCATGATGTTCAATTAACTGAAATGCTTTCAGTTAGCTCAGAGATGATGAAAAATGAAAAAAATAATAGTCCAAAATTGAAATCAAATCATCCTCATGTAAGCTTATCAATTGTGCAAAAAAGTAAAAAAATCTTCAGATATCTTATTTGTATTCACAGAAGAAATGCAACACATCCCAATTACTGTTTATAAAACACTAACACAGGAATTTTTTCAAAACATTTATTCTATTAGTCACAGTCTAAACCAATACAGTATTCATTAGTCACAGATGCCACTAGTTATTAACAATTTCCTGAAGGCATTTTTTACCCTTAATATCTCTTACGTTTGCTGCTTATACATTTTAATTATAAACTAAGAGCAATTTAAATATTACCATCAAAGAAACAGAAAGAATTCTTACTTACAAAAGTACTGTACTTAAAAACACTTTAGTTTCAGAAGATCCTCACATTGGCTGAATTGTTTTACATCTAGTCATGTTACACCTGCATGTAACTAAAGAAAGATCTGAATGTTCTAAATTTATCATCAGATTAAATCACCCTGGAAAACATTGCTAAATGCAGTTATACATATTTTATGATGGAAAACTTCCTATGTGTACTAGTTGCTAAATTTGCTCTGTGCAATTAAATATTTGATGTCATCAACTTAAGAAAACAAATATATTCAGAAGTTTTCTTTGCACATTTATTTTTTATGTTATTTGTATTTTTATTTGTTTTTAAAGATAGTATTTTCTAACCACACAAAAATAAACAGAAAAAAGCCTATGTTTTTGTCCCTTTTGAAAATGATATGCTCTATCCCATATCTGTTATTTAAAGAAAGCTATGTATAAGTTCCATATTTATTGTAAATATTTAGCAGTAGTTTCACAAATCTTTGTTACAGGGCTTCTGAGAACATGACTATGGCCACATAAACAGCTACTGACTGCCATACTTTATTAACTGCAGGCTGTCTCCGATCTCTGCGAGGTCCTCCCTTTTCACATCTGCTCAGAGAACTGCTCATCCTTCAGAATATCTCATGAGCAGTAACTCCCTGTAGACCTTTCTTCTCTCCTTTGCAATCCACTCACACAAAGGTGGGTGGGTCATGCATTCTCTATGCTTCTATAGCACTTTTCACGTGTGTTTTAGTCACTGTTTCATGTCTGAAGCACAACACCCACACCTGAAACTCGAAGGAGGAGAGATTTGGTGTGGCTCGTGGTTACAACGTGGTTGGGCATTTCCAAGGCAGAATCAGCATGCAGGGGGAGTAGAGGAGAAAGCTGTTTATGCCACAGTAGCCAGCAAGCAGAAAGAAAACGAAGAAATGAGGAAGGAGCTATCGTATAACCTTCTAGGCCGTGCCTTTAATGACTCCTATGAGCAGGCCCCAAACAGCACACTCAGATCTACTGACCCCATGATCTAAATCACCTTCCAAAAGCCCAGCCAATGATGGGATGAGACTCGTAGGAGGTATCTAGGTATGATTCACAACAACATAGGCCACTGTGGGAGTTGCATTATGATTCTGATTCTCTGTTCTCTTTCTCTCTCTCTCTTTCTCTC
>PVKN010019113.1:0-16724 GCA_004027915.1 Capromys pilorides | reverse complement strand
TCTGACGAACTTCATCAGACAATAATAGGTTTTGGTAACGTTGAGTCCGAAGGGGAAACATGGGTGGAAAGGAGGCTTCTGTTGATCAACTGTGACTTCCTATTAGAATTTTGACCAACCCTCATTATTTGAGACCACATTCTCAACAAAGCATACAAATACCTGCTGCTGAAAGGAATTATGGGAGGATTGCTGGCTCATTGTGAAGGTCATGATCCCAACACACTGAGATTTTTCCCCTGAGTATACACTTTCTGGTTTGCTTCTTAGCTTTTGCTTCCTCTTTTGCTTCATTTTTCCAAGTCTTAAAATAGTTTAAATCAAAATAGTAGCTTCTTTACAAAGATTTTTTGTCCCCTGAGGTTTCCAGCTAAAAATGCTCTCTCTCTTTTCTGAAACTTTACATTATGTTTATATGGAATGGGCTCTCTGATCCTCTGTCTGATGACTGCAGGTTATCTGTGTTGGGTAATTTTGATTGTCAGTTTGACTGGATTATGGGGCTTCTGGGAAGGTGAGTGAACTGAGAAGGAAATGATGTCAGCAGTGGGTAGCTCAGGGCCTGCTTGAAGGAAGTAGATTATAAGGTCAAATCCTTAGTGACCATATCTTGTCCTTGACCCATTCATGTTTGATTCCTTTCCTCCCTATCTGCTTCCTGGGTACTGTGAGTTGAACATCTCCTCTCTTCTACACCCTTCTGCCATGTGTCTATGTTGGAGCCATTCATGCATGGATTAAAGCTGAAGTAATAGGGCAAAATAAACCTCTTCTTTAAATTTAGGTGTCAGGTGTTTTGTCTTAGTAGCTTAAAGAGGAACAAAATGGTATATAAAGCCTAGTTCAAATATCTGTTCTTAATTCAGCATTTACTAACCCCAAGTTTCTATTTCATTGCCCTATGTCCTGTTAGAAGGCATATGATACTAAACAGTGAAATGAATCTCCTTTTGCATTTTAGGTTCCATCTCAGGAGACAGAAAAACAGTTCTAGGAGACCTTTCCCACATCCTTGTCTTTTTGCCTTTTTCAAAAAGCAGCTCCTTAAACTCATTCTGTTCATGGAGTGAGCTGCCAGTGGTTGGTTATCAGCTGGGCTGGCCATTTCTCTGTTTGCCCTCAGTTCTGTTCCTTTCTCTACCTCGGCTCTGCTCTTTATTATCTTGCAGATAGACCATAGGGAAGGGTGCTTCTCAAACTCTTCTGTAGACTGTTACCACCTGGTTTGGCCAATGAGAGGTATTAATAGGAGGCAGGAGGGTGTGAGGAAGGGAGAAACCCAGAACTTTTTCCTCGTATGTCTGGCAAACTCTCCCGTGACAGCTGTATCTTCTCCTTGGCCCTAGCCCGTGGTAGTATCTGGCTTCTGTTGTAGTTCTGAAAAGTCTTTTCAGTTTTTCTGTTGCTGGGACAAAGTGCCACAACTTAAAGAAGGAAGTGTTTATTTTGGTTCATGGTCTTTAGAGCTTTTGCCCACAGTTGGTCAGCTTTGAGGCAGAAATTACATGTTAGAAAGGCCTAGTGGAGAAAGCACTCACTTTGTGGAGACCAGGAAACAGAGTGAGAATGGACGGGAATTAAAACGATATTGACATTCCATCTCATTCCAGAAAAAATGGCTGTTGCCAAGAAATCAATAACAAATGCTGGCAGGACAGTGTGGATAGAAGGAACCCTGCTCCACTGTTGGTGGGAGTGAAGACTGATGCAACCACTATGGAAACCAGCATAGAGATTCCTCTAAAAACTAAAACTAGGGGCCGGCGAGATGGTTCAGTGGTCTAAAGTGCCTGCTTAGGAAAGCTCAGGCAGCTGCAGGGACTGCGGTTTGATCCCCGGCACCACATGCTGCGCCAGCCCCCACCACCAGGGCAGGCTGAGCCAGCCACAAAATAAATAAAATAAAGAAACAAACAAACACAACAAGCAAACAAATAAATAAAAAAACAAAAACAAAAACAAAAAAAACCTAAAACTAGATTTGACTCAGCTGTTCCCCTTCTCCTCTGGTCTTCCCCAAAGAGTTACAAATGTCCTACCATAACAATACATACACACCCACATTTATCACAGCAGGTTTATAGTAGCTACATTTTAGAAACAGTCTAGATGGCCTTCACTGGATGAATGGGTAAAGAAGTTGGGTTTTCTACATACTACTGAGTACTACTTTGCCATAAAGAAAGGTAGCCTTGTGACATTTCTAGGTAAATGGATGCACCTTGTGAACACAGTTTTGTGGGAAATAAATCAGATGCACATGGTTAAATATCATCTTGTTTCTCCTATGTGAGAAACCAAAAGGATAAGTAAGAACCAAAACGGCTGGTAGATATTGAGAAGTAGGAAGAAAATGTTCAAATGGGAAGGGGAACAAGGGAGGAGAAGGGGAAACGGAAGGAAGGAGAGGGGTAAAAGAGAGTAGAAATAAAGGCAGGAAACAAGGCTTTTGTAAATGGGGGGAGAAGAGCTGAAGGGAGGAGAAGGGAATAGAGAAAAAAGAGAGACCAAGATGTGTGATGTGCAGGGATGGCTTCCCTATAATGAATGTGATCACTACATGCATCTAAAGTGTACCAATTAAATTAATTTAGAAAACAAAAGAAGGTGCCCTTTTATGTCCAGCCCCAGTGACCAACCTCCCGCCAGACCCCACCCTCTATGGAAGTCAGCCAGAGCTCACCAACGGATCAGCTCACTAATGTTATAGTGCCCTGGCAACCCCCACCCCCCCATGTCCAATCACCTTCTCAAAACCTACCTGTGAATACGTGAGACTTTGGGGACGTTTTAGAGTTAAACCCTAACCATCCTGCACAGATAGAGCACCTGCCAGCTGGGCTCCACAAGCTCTGCTTGTGCTCCTGCTATGGATAGATGATGAGTGGCCTCACCTTCCTCTTTTGACGACTTAATTTTTCTCTATTGTATAATGAGTTCTCCTTATTAGAGTTACCGAGTGACCGTTCTTTTTCTAACTACTCTCTGACTACATCACCAGCCCTTGTTTTCCACAGGCTTATCTTGGCATTCCACTAAAATTTATTGTTCATCTATTCTCCTTGGGATATTATGACAGGAGGAGATGGAAAGATAAATATTTTCAAGAACTCGTATTCTAGTGAGAGAGCCAGATATAATTTTCTGAATAAAGAGAAAACATCTGGAAGCAATTAGTAGAATTCCACAAGGCTTCATAGGGAAAACAACATTCAAAGGAGGA
Organism: Capromys pilorides; assembly: GCA_004027915.1. NCBI lineage: Eukaryota > Metazoa > Chordata > Mammalia > Rodentia > Capromyidae > Capromys > Capromys pilorides. Next base: position 13,501 of record PVKN010019113.1, on the reverse strand, counting down.
GCAGAATTTTGACAAGTGTTGATCAGGGACTGGAAGGGAATGGAGAAGGTGATTGTTTATGAAGGAATTGTGCAGGTACAGGGAGAGCTGCAGGCTGTGTCTGGGGCCGTGTTGGTGGTCTGGCTGGAGCAGAGGTGTGTCATTGAGAAGTCATAGCCCATGACTGTCTGCTGGAAGCTCCCCAAGTTATATCTTCAATTTATATCTTTGGAGCTCTCGAACTATACTTCTGGTGTCTGGACATTTCTATTTCAAATCAAATGTACCCAATGCTGAATTCATCATAACCTTATACTACTGAAACAATTCTCATCCCCATGTCTCTTAGGCCAGAAAATGCCATCATCTCTCACCCTGCTGCTAAAGTCAGAAATTGGGAGCCATCCCTTATTCTTGACTCCTCAAAACATATCAGGCTCCAAATCCTCTTCCTAATATGGGTCAATCCAGCACTTCCTAACTCTGCTGTCTCCTGAACCAAAGGCTCTTTCTTGAAGATGTCCACATGTTCTTTATTCTTAGCTCTTCCGGACTCTGAATGTACTGAGGCCAAGAAGCTCCATCCTGATTGCAGGTCTGACCACAGGTATCCTTGCTAGGAGCTTTTCAGTGGCTTCCAGTTCTCCCAGGTGAGTCCAAACCTCCTAGAAGGCTCTCCATGACTAAGCTTCTGCTTGCCTCTCCCGTTTTAGGTGTCATTCTTCTGCCTGAGGTTTTCCCAAAGTCTTACTATCTCTCGTGGTTACCAACAACGATAGTAGTGGTGCCCTCTGTCTGAAAGGTGCTCTCTCCTTGAACTGTCCCCACTGAAAGTTGTTGGAATCAAAACAGAGTCATTTGTGTCAAACTTTCATTAAAGAGATCTGGTGGGGGGGGGGCGTTGAAAGATGAGTGCTTGTGCACAGTCTTCCCTGTGCAAGGAACCATGACCAAAGAGTTTATTAAATCGCCCCTTAACACAGGAGTACACGAACACTCATCTGACACACTGTCTCCACTAACAAACCGAGGTCAACTCCTGCCAGAAGCCCCTATAGCCAATGCTTTCTCGGTCTCAGAATGATTAAGCAAACCTTTTCATTTTGGCATACCAATTCCTGCTTTCCTTTGTCTTGCTGGGTACACCTGAGGGCCAACCCTCTTCATGATTCGGTGTGGTACTTGTATTTCAGATTGTAGTTTTCTGTCACTTTGAAATGATCTCTTTCTTCTGTCTGTCTGTCTGTCTGTCTGTCTGTCTGTCTGTCTGTCTGTCTGTTTGTCTCTCCTTATTTCTTAGAGCCTCTCTGAATTTCCTTGGTGTGATGCCTCTGCCCCTGAGTGCAGTGTTCTACTTTTCTCATTCCTCTGCTGCTCCCACCGAGTTGAGTTAGAGGCCCCTCCTGTATGTTCTGAGAACACACGGTGCTTATCCAATTGTAACTCTTTTCAAGCCCCCTTGTGGTTTGTTTCCTACTCTGCTGCATGCAAACAACTGGAGGGCCAGAGGCCATGTTTTGTTCATGGCTTCATTTTCAATGCTCAGTACATGTTACTTGGGGGAAGAGGGCAAATATTTATGAGGTGAATGCATTGAATAACAGATGAGCCAGGGTAGGCTTTTGGATAACCCTGAAAAATAGCTTAGCGTATTGACTTATTCTTTAGTGTACATAAGAGAATGATTTACTTGTGGAGAGGGGAGGGGTGTTGGCACCATAGCGAGTGTCAAGACTGGATACGAGGCAACAGTTAGTAAGGCATTGATTGCATGGTGCAGGTGAGATGTAATAAAATGAAGCTGAATTAGGGAGATGGGAAAAGCTCAGAAATAGGGTCATTAAGAAATGATCACCAAGGGAGGCTGGGAGATAGCTCCGTGGCACAAGTGCCTGCCTGGCAAGTGCAAGGTTGTGAGTTTAAACCCTGGTCCAGTCCCACAAAAAAAAGAAATGATCACCAAAGGCCGGTCAGGTAGCTCAGCGGATTAAAGTGCAGCAGCTGCGGTTAGATACCAGGTGAGCCTTGCTGGCCCTGCCCCCGGGGCTCTGAGATGGGATTGAGACTGGGTGTGGTGGTGCATGCCTGTAATCCCAGTACTTGGGAGGCTGAAAACAAGAGAATCACTGAGTCTGATCTACATAGTGAGACCCTGTAGACTCTGTAGACCCTATCCTAAATACATCAAAAAGAAAAGAAAGAAATGATCATCAATACTGAGGAGAAGAAGGAATCAGTGGTGAGGTGAATACTTTTAGTTCCTACTGAAATCAGTAAATAATGATGCTACTTGCCCATCAGAGGAAGACAGAGACAGTAGCAGCCAGAGTTCCTCAGCTGCTCGGATTAAGTAGTGTGAGGCTCACCTGGTTTGTCTGTGTGGCTGCACAGGTTGTGAATGTCTTCAACCACAAGTCCTGGCTACTGCAATTCTTGTCCCACCTTCCTGGATCCCTTGCCTTATGACCATTTAATAATAGAGGGGTCATGGTGTCATCATCCCTACAATTGCAGGTCACTCTGGTTGAGTAGTGCCCATGCTACAATTGTTTCAAAATATTTTACTGTCACCCCTGGTCCCAAGAGAGGAGAGCACTGTGGCCGTGTTGTTCTTCATCTAGGGTTAGAGTAGAAGTGTGGGCTAAAAGGATGAACTATGCTTTTGAAAGCTGTTGAGATGTAGATGTTACATGGTTTATGTAACAAAGTGCCACAGAACTGGCAACTCAAAGAGCAGAAATTTATTTTCCCATAGTTCTGGAGGCTGGAAATCTGAGATCAAGGTGTCTGCAGCTTTGGTTTCCACAAAGTTTCCTCGGGTATTTTCTTGTTCCCAACATGGTCTTTCCTCTGTGTGTCTCTGTGTCCAATTTTCTTCTTATATGGCCACAAGAGGTTGGGTGGAGAGAACCCTAATAATCTAATTTAATCATAATTACTTCTTTAAAAACTGTACCTCCAAACTAATCACAGCCTGAGGTTTTGGGCATTAAGATTTTAATATTTAAATTTTGGTGGTGGTGGCAAGTGGGGCTACCCTTCAGCCTATCACATGAAGCAAAAGACTAGATGTGACTTCAAACAAGGTTGACAAAAACAAGTTCAAAGCCAAAATGCATAACTCATGCATCAAGAACAGTGAGAAATTATATAGTAGACATGGCAGAAGTGGCCAGCAGATATGTAAGATGCAGAGTGCCGCATATAGGGGTTTGACAGACCCCAAATGGTTTTCCTGATTATAGAGGTCAAATACTATTTGAAAGAGGAAAAACTGAGGACTCAGGCCAGCTCTCTATGTCTGTTAAGGGTGGGGTATCCTTAGGACTTGCAGTTGCTGATTTCCAAGATGCTGGAGGTAGGGCTTTGAGACTGGATGACAGGCTGGGCCTACAGCAGAGATGAGAAGTTATCCATTCTCAGATGTTGCTGGATCCCATCCTCACCCCCAGCAGGACGGGGGCGCTTCCTAGGGAAGCGGACCACTTCCCATCAGCTGCCATAAACATTATGCTAATTGGAGTCCCCACTGTCTGGCAATTAGTATCACCCTGAAATAACAAGTAAGGGCTTCCTGGGAGTCAGCCACAGTCCCTGCACTCAGAAATGCTGCCTGAAGGGTCTAAAATCAGAACCATTAATTAATTTGTTCCCAGCATTGGGCAAGGAGAGTTCAAGCCCTCCCATTTCCCATCATAGATGCTGACTGGGTAGGGTCATGTGGGTTTCCCTCTTAGTTTAGCAATGTCATATCTGACAAGCATCTTGATCACTGTCACCCATCCTTGTTTTTGTGAGCAGAAGAGAGAAAACAAGAGATCAAAGCATTAGTGTATCAGCCCTGCAGAAAAATGGCAGAGGTTACAATATGTTATACTTAGATCCATAATTTGCCTACAAAAGATAATTGGGAAATTACGTTTCCTGGCTGGAAAGTCAGCAGGCCTTCTGTTTTTGTCTGGTTGTGTAGTCTCATAAATGTTCAAGGCTTCCATACCTTCAGGCACTTATAATTAATTCTTAAAAAGTTGGAAGAGTCTGAGTATCAACTGCCTATCTAATGAGATAAGTCAAAAGGGGAAAAAAGAAGGGAGTTTCTTGTAGTAATTGGTTGTTACATTTTCCACATTGCCACTCTAATCCATTCTTTAGGAAAGAGCTTTCAGATTGCATAAGGACCCACGGCAATAAGTGTTGGTTAGGATAAAGAGTCATAATGAGTCGCAGCTGTATCGCCAGAAGTCACAGGAGGTCAGCGGCCTCCCTGTTCCATTGTTGCTGGGAGAGAGGCTTCCTTCTGGCTGCGTGCCCGACTCTGGACCATGGGAGTGAGCTTTAAGCGGAAATTTTTAGTGTTAGAGTTTCTGGGCACCTTATTAAGCCATCAGGAGTTAGGTATGCATTTGCATTCATAAACCACCCCTAGAGGAACCTAATGCTTCTGCACAGGTGTACATTTAGAGAATCAGAAGCCAGGAAGCTTCCTTCACCTCTCTGCTTGCAGTATAGACTTACTGTAAAATCTTTGGAAGAGATACTGGAGTATCTGCTTGACCTGAGTCCAACTGAATTAAAAGGCAAACCCAGGCTTCTGGGCAGCAGCTGAGGTGAAGACCCAGTCCCTAGGGGGAGTGAACTCCCAAGTCCTACACTCTAAGCATGATTTCCAGACCACAGCATGGTACCACTGGGGTGGTACACTTTGACCTGGTAAAATTGGTGTCTTTATTATAACTGGGTCCCTTACTGATTCAAGTATGCATTGCAGTTTAGGAAATGAGACTCTAAAGGAAAGAGCAGGATTCATATTTATAAGGTGCTCTTTTCCTAATACATGTCAGTTATTGGGCAGCCTGCTTAACTCACTTTATCTTAATCTTGGCTGTATAAGTTTTCTGTTGGTGCCCTAACTTTAACGGAAACCGAAGAGCTTCGAGCAACACTTGACATCTCACAGTTCTGCTGGCCGGAAGTCTACAGACTTCTGTGTTTAGCATTTCAGAGGCATAAATCAAGGTGCTGGTCAGGCCAGGCTCATAACCGGAACCCATGTGGAGGATCTACTTCCAAGTTCATCCAAGTTACTAACAATATGGTACCTTTTAGTTCTAGGAGTGAGAGTCTTCCTTCTTGTGGGCTTGTGGTCTGTGGCTCAGAAGTTGCCCTCAGCTTCCACAGGGCACTGTGGATTTCTTTTCACATTGGCCCCTTCATCTTCAAAGACAGCAGTAATGTGTAAAATCTTTCTTATGCCTCCAGGGTCTCTGACTTCCTCTTCTACCAGCTGTGAAGAAACCTCTTGCTTTTAAAGTACTCATATTGTTAAATTAAATTCATTTCTCATAGTCTCCACTTTTACCAATTCCAAGTCAACTGATAAGTAGCCTTAACAACCTCTGTTAAATCCTGTTTACCATAGGTGTGATATCTCGTCAGACTCCTACTCCTGGGGATTAGGGCTAGAGATTTTAGGGACCATTTAAGAATTTCTTGCCTCATTGTAGTAGAAATATTCCATTCAGGTGTTAAAAATAAGTATTTTAAAAAAGATAGTTATTGAAGCTTTAAATATAATTCAGAACATAAAAAAATTCACTAATGGAAATACATTTTACTGAATTACCAGTCGTGTGCACACTGTCTTAGATCACACTCTTCTTAGAGCCAGATTCTGAATCTAAGTTTCTCTGGCCCCAAATCTCATGTGAACACTTTTTACCAACTTGTCTCTCACTGGTAATATGCATGTATTACAAAGAACTATATACCCATCGAAGAGGTCTCACATTTATTGTATTGTTTGGACTCATTAAAATAAATGCTCATGTTATTTTATCATGACGGATGATGAGATTGAGGAATGAAAATGTTCAATTAATTGTTTAGGATTCTTTAGGCTGAAAAGAGCAAATCTAGGACTGAAGGACCGGGTCTGCCAATCTCAAGTCCCTTAACAGTTCCTCAGTTCCCCAATTTCTTATTTAAATCATTCTTGTTATCTAATTAGGGAACAAATTTACTAGGATAGAGCAAGGGACTAACAGAGTAGTTACAGAAGGACATGAGCATTTAAATGCTACAATGAACCCTGTGCAGAAAAATGGACACCCCTGTTATTCTAGCTGAAAGGGGAATTCTGTCCAAATGCAAAGAAATATTTATTCAGATCTGAAAATGTACTCTTTGCAAATGAATAGTCATTGCATTGCATTTTAAGCATAATTAAGAAATCAATTCATGGGCAGGCAAGATAGCTCAGTGGACTAAGCACCTCCTTTGGCGAGTGCAGGGACAGGAGTTCAATCCCAGGTCCTGCATGCCAGGCCAGCCATGCCCCCCAGAGCATGCTGAGCCGGTGAAGGAGTCTGGGCATGGTACGCATGCCTGTAATCACAGTGCTGTGGGGGTGGAAAACAGGAGGATTACTTGGAGTCTGAGCCAAGTAATGAGACCCTGGGTCAAATACATAAAATGAAAAAGAGAAGGATTTAAGAAATCAATTCATAAAGCAAAGTTTTTGACTCCATCTCAAGTCAATCATGTAATTATTTTTGAGAAATGCCAAGGAATATGTGTGAATTCATCTCACACTTATGATTAGGTGATTATATCTTAAATTAATTTTCTCATTGCTTAGAGAAAAAATATCAAATGCTTAATGCTAAAGGAGGAAAAATTCACTTCCGCCCACAGTTTGTAGAGGTTTTGGTCTGTAGTCAGCCAGTTCCAAAGCAGGGTGATGTGGCAGGGGAGGCTTCACAGAGGAGAACCAGCCAATTGTGTAGCAAGGCAGGCAGAGGTGGTGAGCAGCAGCCGCAGCAGCAACAGCAAGCCTGGCTTCCTTTCGTCCTCCAATACTCCGTCCATGTTACAATCTGATTGACTGATGCCATCTATACCCAGAGTGTGACTTCCACACCCTTCATCCCAGTATCACTCGCTTAATCACATTCACGCAACCTAATCCATCTCCTTAAAAACTTCCCACCCATCAGTGCACATGGCTCTGGTGGGGGCATCTAGGGACAAGCCGCAGCAGGGCCTCGCTCACTCTCACATATACCTTAAGGAGGAATTCTGGAAACGTCTCTAGCCAGTGACTACCTTTTGTTCCATTCCCTTTCCATTTCTAATGTAAAAAACAAAACAAAGCTCCCCAAAACTGAACCAAACCAACCAAACAAAAATCAACAACGAAGAACAAAGGAATAGACAAAAGGAAGAAAATAAAATAGAACAAAAAAGAAAAGCTGAGGTGGCCTGAAAGATTTTCACTATAATTAAAAAGCTTAGATTTCCCAAGGTGACTGTTCTCATAGTCAGTTAGAAGGCTGGTATTTTGAGACTTTCACAAGTGGGTCTCCTAATAATTTGGTCATTTTCCTCTTTTCTTGGGGTGAAAGCCGCAGCTAAAAAGAAATAATCCCTATGCTGCTAGTTTAGAAGTTATTTTATGCTTTAAAATATCTCAGTCATTTGTTCAAGTATAGAGTAATGAGAAATTCAATAATGTCTTGGGCTTGTTTTCTTGTCATTATTTATAGACGTAAGGAGTTCTAACAATCTCAGATGCAGTCTGACTTAAAACAAACTATATTAAAAAAATTAAGTGTCGGTTAAGCCATTTTTATTAAGTCTTCAGATGTCAGAGGATCAATGAATGTCAGAGAAAGGTTAACCTGCAGGGTTCCTGGTTGGTAAATAAACACATTGAAGTGAAACCAGAGTTAAAAGCCATTGTTCCCTTGGCCAACTAATGACTTTGCTGACTTCAGCTGATTCAAAGTGATGTGGAGTGATACCTGACTATTTTCCCAGGGGTTTCATCTCTTTATCTTTCACTAGTTGGGCCATTTCTATGGTCATTGGCGGTGACCACAGTCAGCATTCTGCCTGTATTTCTAATCCATCATTCCTAGGCTGATATTTCTAGTGGGTTTGTGAAAAAGCACTACCTGCTCATCGTTTCCATAGGTCGCTGTGGTCTCACAGGCAGAAAAAATGAAACGAATACAAGGGAGATCCTGAAAGTTGAGTGATTTTGTGTTCTTTATCTTGGTTGAGAGTCTCTGGTTGTCTTTTGTCATGAATTTAAATGGGAATCAGTTGTAATAACAATATGGATATGGATGGAGAAATAGGAGTGGTCCTGTCCCCTAAAATAAGACCTAGCCAGAAAATAGTGGCCTTGAAAACTGGAGATCAAAAGCGTCATCGCTTTTCTGTTGTCCAGTGATTGCTCCATAAGGCAGGTAAGGCAAATATAGGCTGGCTGGAGATGGTGCTTTTTCTGTCTAGTTTTCAAGGCGGATCATTTTCTGGCTAGGTCTTATTTTCAGGGAAACATGGTAGATTGATCCATTGCCTTTAAGACAAATAATGACACCAGTTATATTACCTGAACATGACTGTACCCATTCCTAGTAGTGAGCATGCAGAGATAATGACATGATCCCCACCACCAACAATGTAATAATAACAGATCAATAGCTATTATCATCTAAGAAAGGGCATGCATATCTCTATCACTTAAATGAATGAAAAGAGGATATTATTTTAAAATACTTCTGCTGAAACCGCTTCTGAAGTGTACAGACTGGTGCTCAAGGCCTTACTGCAGTTTCCTGCATTTGTTCATGAAGTTACATGCAGAAGAACTGTCATACCTATCTAGGGACAGGATGCTTAATAAAGAGACAGACATAGCCTTCTTTCCAAATCTTAATATCTCATTTTTGAAATGCCTGTATCAGGTCTATTTTTATAAATCAGAAAACGATAAGCAAAGACCCAATAGCAGATCTGGCTATCCGCAGTGGCCCGCTGAGCCAGGGCGGTCAGTATTCCAGCTGTCTGGTTCTTGCTAGTTAAGCCTTCACCTTCCCAACAAGAGGTTTTCAGTTTCATTCTCTATTGAGTCAACTACATGAAAGAAGGAAAAAAGAACCCTTCAAATCGCATTACATACACTCATTTCCCTTGCTTATAGATTTTTTTCTCGCTCTCCCTTGCAAGAGCATTGATTTTCTTCCTTGGGTTTCAGCAAAAGCTTTGCTCCCCAGGCATTTTTATTGGGTTTGCTGACCAAAGCATTATTCACACTTCTCCCATGGCCTTGTGGATGTCACACCTGCTGCTGGCTGCCCCTCACCCCAGCTCCATCCTCTGGGAGACAGTGGTCTGAATTTCCAGCATAAGCCACGGAAACCTCTGAAGGAAAAGTGAATTCAAAACTCTGTTCACCCAGCTTATACAGCCTTATAAAGCCACATGTTCATGCTTGCTCCATTACTCTGTGATAGATGCCACCTTCTCTGTTGCTGTGCACTTAGGCATAGCCAGCTAAGTGGCTGCTCAGACAGGCAAATACTTTTCCTTGGCTCCAGCCAAACCAACTCAGTTATGTGTACTGAGAAATGGGCTCAAAGGGAAATGGCATCCCATGTTGAGGTTAATTAAGAAACCACCAGGGTCCCTATCCCTACCATGGCTTCACACACAGCTAACTCATATGTTCTGGTTGTGAAATGTGGGAATTTTATAAGACTGTGGAAGCCAGAGTGATCTCTGGACAGGAGAGCCAAGTAGTAATGGTCCGAGAAAATAAAAATAACTGATGGTATTAATTGGGTTCTTTGTAGGCTATGAAATGCATGTGCACACTGGTCTTCATGATGTCTATGAGAAGAGCGTGAAGCAATAACCAGTGCTAATCTCACTTTATAGGAGAGAGAGCCCCTGAGAGGCGGGGAGCCTTGAGGGATGCTAGACAATGTTTAACTTTTCTCCTGGTCGCCACTTCTGGGAAGGAGCCACAGTAAGGGTTCTCTCAGCCTTCTGCATTCCCAGAAATAGCAGAAGAACTCATGAGTCTTAGGATCCTCCACATCCCATCCCATGCCTTTTGAACGATGAGCTGCACTGTTGATATCTACTAACAAATCAGAACGAAATTCCTGTGAATTTGACTTGTTTGAGATGAGAAACTTCTGCCAGAGTATTGCAGTAGTGTTTTCAAATAAAGTTCCTTTTACTGAATCAGGGTTTGCTTTGTATCTGACACATAAAGCACAAGCCAAGGGTCAAAGTGGCCTCATGTCCCAGCTATAGCCACTCAAATGGCCTAGGGGCTGGACCTGACAGGGTGGGTGGTTGAATTGTGGCCTCCATTCTAGGCCCTCCTCCTTGTTCGTTTTTTGGTTTCTGACTTTCTTTGTTCTCAGGACCTCGTTCCCTTGTAGGAGGGTCTGCAATAAAGCTCTTAGACAAGAACTGAAGAGCAACTCCAGTCCACCCTAGTCAAGTGTATGTCTCATTGTTTATGTCAGTGTTTCACCTTAACTAGTGTTGTAGTTGTAGTTTGCAGAGGAATAGATTTAATATAGGGCACATAACTTATAGAATTATTTCATAATATTCATCCAAAAGTTAAGTGCAGAAGAATGCAAGAGATCTATCCACATACTAGCAACCCAAAGAATCCAGCTGAGGGCCTGCACAGCTAGAATTCTAGCTAGAATCCAGCTAGACCTGAGTCTAGCTGGAGGCCTGCAGCCCATGACAGTGTATCAAGGATCTGCCCTGGGAAGGCCCAAAGGGCAGTGGTGGAATCCTGTGCTACAAAGATGAAGGATCTGGGCCAGTAGGCTGAGGGGTCTTCACTGGAGCCAGGAAGCCCCTATGCTCAAGGAAATGACCAGAGCTCCAGCAAAGAGAATCGCAGCCATTCTCAGGGGTAGCAAGGACCCAAGCTCCTCTGACAAGTACAGTTAAGTTTATACAAGGAAAGCCAGCCTGACAAGCTTCTCCAGCAACCACAAGCCATCCTCCCCTGTGGTTCTCTTTTTATGTTATTGGCAAGTTCCTCAGGTGAGTCTTCTGCATGCCAAACCTCACTGACTCACTTCAGCTCTGGGTTCTCAGATGATCATTTGTCCAGTTGACCACAACTAGAGAACAAGTGTCTGCCATCCTCAAAGAAGTGAGTTAAAAAGAGAAATGCAACAGGAAATCAGGATGGAAAAATGAGAAATCTCAAGGATTATTATTTTTTTTTTCATGAATTCCAGGGACATCAGATATTCTTATTTGAACTTTTTTTTCAAAATCTGAAATATTCCAGTTTTTAAGTTTGAAAAGCAGCTCTGAGAGCCCCATGTGGGTAATATGTCACATAGAGAAGGTGGGGCTATAGAGACTGACTACTGTCCTTATCTTAAGACTGGGGTCCAGTGGATGGACAAAGTGTTGGTGTGGCTTGCAGCAGGAAGCTTTAGAGCTATCTGCAAGCAAGGGAATTGGATCTTCAGGACTTGTGCGAAGGTCTCAATAGCTGCATAGCTCATTGGTCTGCTATATATGCTTTTCTTTTGTTCAATGCCAACAACACTGGGTGAGTTTCTAGTAGATGTTTTATTTCTAGAACACTTTATTTTAATGGCAATCCATGATCTTTGCAGCCAAAACATGGGTAACTTCTGATCTACGTGTGTGGCCCCAGGCCACTCCACACTGCACATTCTGCTCTGGAGAAATCTCAATAGACCACCTGCAACATAACCTGCTTTTGTGGCTGGCTTCCTTAAAATCCAATATATTCTGAAGGATGTGATCAATAAGCAGATGGCTTAAGCCCATGCACATGCCAAGAAATGAGGCATCTAATTAACAGTTAGCCAGGGTGTGAGGCAACTGCAGGAGGGGAGTGGAGAACCCTGCCTGCACTGGGAAACCCCTGGATAGGAGAAGCAGGGCTGGTGGTGTGACATATTGTCGAGGGATGGCTGTTGGATGTGAGAACACAGCCAGGACTTCAGGCTATGCTCATTAGGGCTTTGCAAAATTCCCAATTATCTTCTGACCTGGCCCTGAGAGGGGCCCCTTTTCATTGCTATGAGAAAAGAATCAATGAATCAAAAAGAACACTCATTTGGACATCTTGCATGAGTTTGGCTCTGATGCAAAGCTGGTATACAGAAATGAGGTGTTTCGTGCAGCCAGTAATGGCTTCAGGAAGGATGACTGAGAGTGGCGGCTATCTTGGAGGCAAAATGGAATTTTCCTGTTGGGCATGATGGTCTGTTGAACAATATTCAGAGATTTTGTGTGACAAGAGGCTCACACTCTTCAGCATGAGTCCCTACAGGATGTTTTCTGCTAGTGTACAAGCTCTGGGCTGTGTGTAGAGAGGGAAGCCTTGGGTCTCCTTACAAACGTTTTTTGGCTCACACAGGAATGGAACTTCCTGTCCTCTGCCTCTAGTGAAACCACCCAGAGTGTTTCCTGTTGTCCAAGAAGATACCTGGGCTCAGGGTGACTGCTTTACCTGCAGTATGTGGAGAGTGCTATAGACAGTTGCTGGCTGATGCCTCCTTGTAGGCTGCTCTCTTTCTCTGCCAGCGTGTGCTGGATCAGGCCCTGCACGGTGCTCTTCACATGGTCTGCAGACGGTGAAGGAGCAGACGGTGCCTTGAATCTAATGTATCCCAAGATGCACTGTCTCTTTGCTCCTGGGTCATTAAGGCGGGAGTGGTCAGGACTGTACAGGTACTTGTGGGGGGCGACTTATCTCTCATGTTCACCGGGAAGACTTCCTTGACAATAAACAAAAATACTGAAAAGCAAAGTCGGTACTTCTTTCTCTACAAGCTCTCCATCCTTGCTTGGAGGAAAGAAATGCAAGGAGCCAAATGAATAAAATCTGCAGGGTGGGGATGTGTTTGGACTCCATAGACCGATGAGTGAGCACATCTAAGGTTTCACTAACAGCCACCTACAGAGACTAAAATGATAGTTACTGCGACGGCTAATTTTAGGTGTCAACCTTGAAAGGCTGTGGTGCCCACTTGTTGGTTGGTCTAACAGTAGTCTAGATGTGGCTGCGAAGGTTTTTTTTGTTTTTTAAAGATGTGATTAACACTTAACTCAGCAGGTTTGGAATGGAGTAGATTAATGCCTGCAGTGTGTGTACTCCTCATTGGTTTGATGACTTGTGGTTTCTTGAAGAAGGAATTCTGCCCAAAGACAGAGAACATAAAATACAAGTGTTGTGAAAATTTTCAGTCTCAAAATTCTAGCTCACTGGCTAGATTTTGGAGTTACTATTATTTTCCACAGAGGGCATGAACCAGATCCTTAAAATAAATCACACACATAGATGCACACATGCATGCATGGTGTGCATGTGCACACACATGCACACACATATGGACACACACATGCACACACACATTCTATTCTGTTTTTCTAGGTGACCTTGATTAATGTGCTCTGTCTATTCCAGATTAACTGTGCCCCCTGGACCCATTGGTTAGCACTCTAGCTAATTATCTGCAAGTTTGAAATAGTATGCTGTATTTCTAAGAAAGAAGGGCTAGAGACTCTTTCTCTCTACTCTTCCTGCTCCTTTACTCTCTGTCCTACTCTGACCCCTTCCCACCTTTCCTTATGTTCCCGGAGTATTGCCAGTTCTTACCTTCTGCATCTCCGAAATAAGTAGAATGCTGAAGGTATGCAGATAATT
>PVKN010019112.1:0-16521 GCA_004027915.1 Capromys pilorides | reverse complement strand
TTTTCTCCTTTCCCCCATCCAATTTCTCTTTCCTTTTGAGCAGTTTCTTCCCATTTTACATGATCTATTGCACATTTGGGATCTTATTTATTCCTTCAGCTTCTTAAATTTGGGAGACAATACAATGTTTGCACATGCACATCTGTTTTCAACAAATAACCTGCTTTCCCATTTTTCTATATTTATTTTGCATGCTAGGGATGGAACCCAAGGCCTTGCACACGGTTGGCCAGAGCTCCCCGCTGGCCTGAACCCTGCATTGTAGTTCAAAAATAAACAAACACGGTTCTTTGGCCTGGGTCATGATGGGGATTCACAGCTAGAATGGCAAGCTCTGAGCCCCTCGGGCCCCAGACCTCAGCAAGGCTTCAGGGCTATTCAGCCAGTGAGCTTAGACTTTTAAAAATATACTTTTAACCTTTTTGTTGAGAAGAATAAATTAACTTTCTTCTTTTTTAATAAAAATCCAGATACTAGGGTAAAATATACCATATAGTAAAGATCATAGAAAATAACACTTTCCACGCATGTAATGCAGCGCCTGTCTGCCTAGGGCACATGATCCTCCTAAACTACCTGTCCACCCGCTCTCTTGCTTGACAGACTGGAAATGATAACCTCTGCCTCAGACAGCACAGGTCCCTCATAGGGACCCCTTCATCAGGCAGCCCTGGGGAGCAGAAGCCCTGCGCCAAGATGTCAAGCCAGACCCAGGCACCATGATACCACATTTTAAAGGACAACATGCAGCTTCCACCTTTGGAGGTAACCCCTCCTCTCTCCCTCTGCCCCAGCCACCTGTTCCCAGGTGGGGATCCTGGAGAGCTTATTTCCAGGTCCTTGGTGTCCCCAACAAGACACACAGAAAAGGCAGCAAGTGTATCATTTTATTGAAGGCAGAAAAAAAAATTACACTCTGCAGGGAAAGGGAGGCCCATGAAAAGGCTCACAGGAGTCCCAAAGGATAAAGGGAAAGCGGCCTGATTCAGTGTCCCAAAGTATTTGGATTGGCCTCAACATCCTGCAGTAATAGTGTTGGGACATTTGTTCTATTAAAAACTCCTTTGACAGGACTGGTGAGGTAGCTCAGTGGACTACAGTGTCTGCTTAGGCAAGCTCAGGCAGGCGCAGGGGACCACAGCTAAATCCCTGGCACCACATGCTGTGCCAGCTCCACTCTGAGGGTGTGCTGAGCAGGGAAAAAAAAAAAGAAAAGATGTTCAATGTAGGGCTGGCCAGATAGCTCAGTGGATTAAAGCACCTGCTTAGGCTGGGTTTTTCTGACCTTTGATACATTCTGCCAGGCTGTCCAGTTTGTCCCAGCCCTAATCTTCTATTTGTTTCCTCCCTCTCCTTTCCTCCCTTCCCAGCTTGGTTCCTTGGCCCAGTCTCGGCCTCCTTGTTGAACACCAACAGTTGTGCCTTCACAGTGGCTCTTTGGTAGGTTCTAGAACCAGACAGAGTCAGGTTCTGCCACTTTTGCCCCTTATTGGCTGAGTGACCTTCCCCATCTGTAACTTGGAACTGGGATGCAAGCTGTAAAGAGCCATTGTGAGGAGTGATGAAATGGTGAAATGGAAGCTTCTAGCCTTAGCAAGGGGTGGGGAGTGGCCACAGCTGGGAAGAATCTGATTAACAGACACCCAGCCCTCTGGGTTGCAAGGGCCTGCACATTCTCATCCTGCCCACCAACCAGGGCCTATTAATGCTAAAACATATCACCAGAGGCCATGAGATTATGGGAGCATCCTGTCCAGAGTCGTGCTGCTTTGCCATAATTAGCACAAATTTCCACAAGCACTGCCATCATTGGCTTGTTAGTGTAGAGCATTCCAGGGACTTTTTGCAGCCGGCTGCCTCTCTGCAGCCCTCTCTTCCCCTGGCCCCTGCCCTCGGTTGCTCCCACTCCTTATTAGGGGATTAGCAGTATGGGCCCTACACAGCCTTGACTGTGGCCTCAGCAGCTGCCAGGCTCTGAGCCTGGCCCCCACTGGCCTTATCAGTGTGCCTGGAGTAATGTTTGTGCTCAGAAATCAAAGCAAGGCTTGGGCGGAAATTATGGAGTGCTGGTATCATGAGCTAATTAAAGATGCTGGGGTCAGGAACCAGGGAGAGGACAGGGACTTTTCCCACTCAGTGGGAAGCATGGTGAGGGCTTCTGGCTGAGAAAGCAGGTGCTGCCCATAGCCCTTGAGAAGCTGGGAGGGGCCGGTGATAAGGTTTGCCGAGCCAAGCACAGGTGTAGACTGTATGCACCCCAGCACTGATGTTGGTGTGCCAGTTTCAGAAGCTGGAAAGAAGGGCCCATGGGCAACTCCTCATGTGGCTGGCCAAGTACCTACAGCCTAGTGGGACATTTAGGACACTTCTGAGTATGTACATCTCTACCCTTATAAGCAGATTCATATTCAACAATGAATCTGAAAAATAAGAGAAACCAAGCACACCAGGAATGGAGCAGAAGGTGAACAGTTTCTACTGCTGTCCCTGCTCCTTGGGGCCTCAGACCATGAGGCCAGGGCATCTTGAAGGCCTCCGTCCTACCACAGAAATTGGCTCTGGTCACACTTCCCAAAGGGCAGGTGCCCACCAAGTGACAGAGCTCACTTGCTAAATGTAGAGGTGGTGACGTCCAGGCATGGGGCAAATGCTGCTCCTTCTCACTTCACTGAGGTTCCTCTCATGACACCAAGGCCCTCGGCGCCATCCTGGTCCTATACTCAGATGGGTCCACAACTCCAGCTGTTGTACTGGAAGTAAAGGCTGTCCATAGGCCACTGTGAGGCTTGAGTGTGGCTCCTAACCCCAGGGACTTCCCAGAAGCTCCCCATGGCCCAGAGAGGGGGCATCAGTGTTATAGCACCCTCCTGAGTAAGAGTGGACACTGCCAGGGTCAGCATCCCTGTGACAGGCCAGAAGTCCTTACCCTATCCACTATCTCTGGTCAGGGCTGCTGTGGTAGCCTGTGCCATCCCACTCAAGATGATGATTAGCCATGCAAGGCAGTATAACACCACAGTGCACTCCTGTGGCCACCCTCATGCCACAAGCCCAAGGTGCTCCAGCCTCCTGTGAGTGAAAGGTAGAATTCGAGGCTGCCATGTCCATGGCCAATATGGCATCTGCGACAAGGTGTGCTAACAGTTCTCTGGAGGATCTTCTTCCTCACCTATCTCCTGCTCATGTCTGTTGAACATATCCCTCCACATTTCTACCCAGCTTCCTCTGACAGAGGGGTCATCACATAAAATAAGCATCTACTGTTTTCTAAAACAGGCTTAGAACACTACGGGTTGCAGCACTGACCACTGGCCTGTTGCCCTCTTTGTCAATAAAGTTTTACTAGAACACAACTGTGGCCCCTATCTCTGTTCTACCTATGGCTGCTTTCAGGCTTTAATAGCAAAACTGACATTGAATAACTGTGACAGGACTTAGGGCTTAAAATACGTCCTGTTTGACTCTGTACAGAAAGTTCCCATCTGCTAGGAGGCTTAAAAAACCATATAGCTTTTAGAACAAACTGGCAGCATAACTTCACCTTCATCCTGTTGCCAGGGCCAATGGGAATTTCAACCAATAGGCATTGTAGGCACAGAGCCCAACTCTTCTCCTTGGAAATCTTAGTACAAATCAGAAGCCACAGGACCTTCTCCCTCGTATCCCCACAAGGCCCCAAATCACCCACGCAGGCAACTGACTCCTTCCTCTTCTCATTGGGTTTGTGGCAGAAGGGTCACCAATCACTGAACCTCTCCCCATTCTCTCTGATGCAGGCATCATGCACCTGGGGCCTGAGCCCTGTGGGCAAGGCTGTGCCTGGGGCCACATGGGCCCCTTGTAAGGAGTATCAGGTTCTCCTTATTGGGAAGTAGCATGCTGAGGTTTCTCACTTATTCCATGGCCCTCCCTACATGTGTCCCTTTTATTTTTTCCTTTAATATAGTTGAGGCTGGCCTTGAACTCACTGTAAAACCCAGGTTAACCTCAAGCCCTAAACAATTTTCCTGCCTCAGCCACCTGAGTGCTGGGATTATAGGCATTTACCACCACACCTGGCCTTTCTGTGTCTCAGTTCTAACCATGTGGATTCATGTGTACGTAAGCATATGCATATGTGTGCAGGTGCACTTGCACATCTGGTTACTTCTAGTACACCTGATAGTCAGGAGAGGCCATTCCTGAAGCAATCAGGGGGGCTGACCACTCATGATGGCAGAGGCCATGAGCACAGCCCCCTTCCTTGGGATCCACAGATGCCAGCACTGCAGGGTAAGGAACTGCCTCCTGGAGGACACTGGCCTGGTTGGCAGAGTCACTTTCTTCAGCATCAGAGAGATGGCATTCACTGTGCGTGGTGGCATTTAGGTGGGAAGACACAGACCTGCTAAGTGGCCATAAGTGGTCTCCATTTCCCCTCTGCGAAGGCCTGAGACTGCCTCTCACAGAATTGGCTTGGGGATGCATTGCACAGGAAGGATCAGGGCAAGTGGTTGGCACAGTACCTGGCTTTGTGGGTGGCAAGGCCCATCAGCATCAGGAGCAGCAGCTGCCACCTTAGCTCACGGTCACTATCATGGGCATTGCCACTGTGCTCACCCTCCCACCCCCACAGCTTACAGCCCGCTGCTGTCAGGGCCTGCCCTGGTGGCTGTGTGAACTGGGACAGTGATTGGGAGGAACGGTAATGAGTACAAATGGTCCCCGGGCACCGTGGGCTGCCGCTGCACTCCTCCCAGATGCGGCTGTCAGGCTGCTGAGGATGCAGCTTGATGAAGATGGATGACGCCTGCGCCCCAGGTTGCATCGCGCAGCAGCCCAGTGAGCAATTAATCAGACTCTGCTCTCTGCCCGGGCTGAGTAATTGGAGGCAGGTGCTAAGTGCGATTTAAATAAAATGCTGAGTTAATAAGGACAGTCAACAAGGATGTTCTGAGTTCCTGCCCAAGTTTTCAACAGGAACTGGAAGGCTATTTGGAGAGCTGGGAAAAGGGGGACTGAACATCTCTTTAAAAACAAGTGCAACGAATTTCGGGGTTTTGACTACAAGCTTCTTTATTTTCACTTTTATGATTTTGAGATAAGATGGTCAGGAAACCCAAGGTCAGAGCTAAGATACATAAGACAATGGCCATGGGCCCCAGCTCACCTTTCCTCTCCAGCCCGGTCTTCTGGCCTTGCTGCCCCCTCCTCCCAGGTCACTGGAGTGATCTTGCAGGGGTGCACATGGCGCTATTCACAGTGCAGAGCCCTGCAGGCCTCTGTCCTCTCTGACTAGGCCAGAGCTCCACAGCTCAGCCCAGCCTCTCCGCTGCTCTGCTCTCTGCTGATCACAGCGGACGCATCATCAAAAAGCAAGGTACGTGATTTCTTCTGCATGCACTCACTTGCTCTCTAGCCATGGTGCACTGCTAGAAGCCAGCACATGCCAAGTACCATGCTTCTGGCCAGAGCCCTGAATCCGAAGAAGCCTCTGTTCTTTATGTGCCATCAGCCTCAGGTGTTCTGTTTCAACCACAAAAATCAGACAAAAGAGGCCCTCAGCATCACCCCCAAAGTTGCAGTGCCCCTTTCCCAAGATACTTTGCAGAGCTCCACGATAGTCTAGAGGGTCCCTGGGATCAGCACAGCCCCTTGATGAAGGGGATCTGCCCCAGGGACCTCACACTCCTTCCTACACCTGTGTTTCTGAGAGAACGGCCCCCTCTGTGCATTGATCTAGGCTCTTCCTCTGCAGAGATTGTTCCCCTCAAGGACCTATGTGGTCTGGGGTGGCAGGGTGAGGGTCTCATGCACCCCTGGGGATTCTAGCTACCCAGCCACCTGACTCACACCGAGCCTCCCACTTTCCACACATGAGGGTCTCCCTGCAGCCTGTCCCCAGTTCTTTGCCATTCTTATCCTCAATCCAGACTCCATTCTAGGGGAGTGGATGGTCCCAGAGCTGTGCTTGTATAAGGCCTAGGAAAGGCCACTGTCTGCCTCCCTGCAGTCTCCGGGGACCCTTCCTGTTCCCCACCTCAGCTCCTGCCCTGGTCCAGACCTGAATTTCCACCAATTCACACTCCCCATGTCCCTAACTGAACTCATGGATTCCTCCAAACTCCATCCCCTGTCCCCTGATCCAAAAAATGACATCACCTCCCCCACCCCCATTCCCATGCCAGAAACCTGGGAATCATTTGAGGAGCACCCCCAGCCTCATCTTCCTCCCTCCTCTGACTCTTAGCACAGTGGGCTGTGTTTGCTTAATTGTGCTCCCAGTCAGCTCAGCTCGTCACCAACCGCCTCGGTTCCCCTGGCCCAGGTCCTCGGCCTACTGTGTCTGAACTGTTCCCGCACCAGTGCCAAGTGGAGCTTCTGACCCATTTCCATTATGTCCTCAGAATGATCTTCCACGAGGCCCACAGTCATGGTGCTATCCTGCCCTAAACCTCTAGTGGAGCCCCCTAATTCTCAAGGAAAACTGCCATGTCATGCTGTTGTGACATTCAGGGACATCTTGACCTGGCTCTTCCTGTTTTCTTACCTGGTTGCCTTCTCTCCAACATACTCCACAAGCCTTGTACTTCCTGAGCTGTCTGCTCAGATGCTTGGCCCTCCAGCCCTGACCATGACCAGGCTACGGGTGGTGGCTCGTATGCCCGTGTGTGTGTGCCAGAAGGGGCTTTTAGAAGCAGGTCAGAGGGCAGAGCACTGGGACCCTGGGACTCTGACAGGTGAGTCTGGGATGGGCCCAGAGTTTGCATCTCCAACATCAAACACTTTTCCTTTTGAGGGAGTAGTACTGGGTATCGAATCCCGGGCTTCCACCCTGAGCTATAACCCCAGCCCTTTTCTTAATTTTTAAATTTTAGACAGGATATTGATACATTGCTCAGGCTAGGCTGAAACTTCTCATCTTTTCCTGCCTCAGCCTCCCAGAGTCTTGGGATTACAAGCACACTCCACCAGGTCTACCTTCCAGCCTCAGATACTGAACAGTGCTGACACTGCTGGTCCTGGGGCCTGCTTGCGAGCACAGCTTGGACATTTGGGGAGCACTCAGAGAGGATGTGGAAAGGTTGGTGGGATGCAGAAGCAAGGGAGCAGCTGGCCTTCATGCCAACCAGCCAGTCTGCAGCTAATCCTCATGATGCTGTTGGCTACAACTCGTGGTGTGAGCGATCTTGGGTGCAACTGAAGAATGAGTTCAAAGAGAAGCCGACATCCTGCCCTGCATCTGAGTTCGTCTCTGTGGCTGGCCTGGGTGGGGCACCGTGAGAGGTCAGCATCATCTCCACAGAGGATGGAGTGGGCAGGCCTGGGCCTCCTGCACCCTGATGTCACTTGGATTTCTTTACAGCCTAGAGAGTCCACATTATCAGAGCACAAGCTTTTATGATTATCCCATAGCCCTCATCCCTGCAACCATGTCCTGTTCTCAGGCAACCATGGAGGCCAGTGGACTCGGGCCCCCACATATCCACACACTACATGCACGCAGTGGGTTCATTCTTGTGAGGTAGAAATAAAACCCGGGTGAAAAGCCTATTGCAGCACCAGCCTGGTCTGCACAGGCCCAGTGCTAAACATGAAGGCTCCTCGTGGTTTTGACAGCTGTGATCAGTACAGGGAAGTCCCCAGTGACGAGCATGGCCAAGTTGGTCTCAAAGTCGCCCTGCCTTGGCTACCTTGAGCAGCTTGCAGGGGTCATGCCCACCTTCCCACCCCATTTATCTGCCCTCCTTACTCTGAAGTGGAGCCAGGAGTAGGCAGGAGGTCATTCTTGTGTCCCACTAGGCCAAAAGGGGAGACCCTAACCCTTCTTGCCAAGTCCTCAAAATCCATTTCTGGAATGCTATTCTGGACCACACTGGGACGTCCTCAGAACCCAGATGTTGCCCTAACTCCCAGGTTGTAACTGGAGTGAGAAATTTCAGCAAAGTGCTCAGGTAAAAGGATGTAGACAGATGGGCCCTAACCTAATATGAGCCATGCCCTTCTAAGGAGAAGAGATCGGGACCCAAACACGCATAGAAGGGCAACTGTGTGTGGGCAGAGATGACAGCAGCTAAGGCCAGGAAAATGTGTTCAGGAGACCCTGGCTCTGCTGACTCCTTGACCTAGGCCTTCCAACTCTCATAGCTGATAAAAAAAAAAAAAAAAAAGCCTCTATTTAAGCCACCCCATGATCTGGGGCACTTTGTTATGAATCTTGTGAACACTGACCAGATCAAGAGCCTTGGCCCAGTCACCTGGTGCAGGGCAAGAAGCAGGCTGAGGATAGCTCTCCAGGGGCTCAGGAGAGGCCAGAGTCCCCATGGCCTATGGCAGCAGCCTGAATGCCCTTTCATGGGAATAACTGCAGCCCAGACTGCTGGGCCTCTCTGCATGCAGTGGTGATTTCCTGTGGGGCACCTGATCCTCATGTATACCCATCAGTATAATAGGGGACAGAGCCCCTGGGGCTGTCAGGAGGGCATACTTCATCCTGCCCTGTCCCATAGGTCCTACACAGGAATTGCAAGAAAGCCCTTCTCTGTCCTACCACAACCTCCCCAGGGGATGCCTCCAAGGTGGCAGCCACAAGCCCCCAAAGAGGGGCTACCCTGCACTCCTTGCTTTACCCACAGGGCTCCAGAAGTCATCTGGCTCCAAGTGGGCTCTAGGACCCTACGGCAGCACCCTATGGGTGCCCTCTCCATTCTCACTGCTTTCCCTCTGGGGGCTGTGGGCCCTGGTCACTCCTCTACTGGGTTTCCCAGCTGGAACTGATGCTGTGGGATCCTGGTGAAGGACCTCTGGTCCAGGCTGGCCCAGTAACCCCAGAAAGAATGCTGTTGTCCTCCAATCCCCTCTCTGAAGTCCTGTCCCTTGTCCCCAACAAAGTCTCTGCAGATACAGAAGTTTTGTGCATTTGGTGTGTGTGTGGGAACAGCTGATGGAGGAGACATGGCAGTGTCTGAACCAGACTGCACAGCCTCATGCCAACACTGAGCTCTGGAGCCCTAGGTCCCTTCTCTGCAAAGTAAGTGGATGGAGCAATGAGCTGGGGACAAGAAAGATTGCTGCCTGGGAACTGGCCTGTTGCTTAGCATCAGGGAGACTGGGAACCTGTGACTCTGCTCTTCCATCCTGCCCCCTCTCACAACCATAGTGAATTGTACACTGTGGCCCCATGGGGGACCAGGAGAAAGGCTTAGACAGACAGCGGGGTTCTAAAGCACTGAAATCCCCATGTTTTCCATCCTGCAAGCCCAGTGACCCAACAGCTGTTCAGATCCTGACCTGACTGACCTTGGGGATCCTGGGGGCTGCTGCTGGCCTCTGGGCCCAGTGGGAACTGTGAGCAGAGTCCCCTGGGGATGCCTGGGAAGGGCATGTTGAGCAGGTGGCCCCAGCTGGCTCCAGGTCCATGTGATACAGCACACAGGCACTGGTCCCTGAGAGCAGCATGGTGCAGGCTGCCTGGGGTGAGGGATGAGAGGAGTGAGAGCCAACTTGTGATGCAGGCATCCTCGCCAGGCGCAGGAACACTTTGCAGTTCTTATCTCATGCAATTTTTTTTTTCCAGTACTGGAATTAAACCCAGGTCTTCACCCAGACCTCCACCCATAGCCCTCTTTTATTTTTTACTTTGAGATATAGTCTCTAGGAGTCACTAAATTGCCCAAGCTGGACTTAACTTTCAATCCTTCCAGGGTGCTGAGATTATGGCCATGACCCAGCACACCTGGCTCCCCTCTGATCATTACATTCACCACTGGAATAAGTGCCCGTGAACCCCACTGCACAGAAGAGAAGCTTTGGCTCTGAGATGAGTCAGTCCCCAAGCACCATGGTGGTGGCAGTGTGCCAGGTCTGGCACAGCCAGAGTACACGGACTCTCCTCACTGAAAGCTGTCCTGCAGGGCCATGTGTAGATGGGTACGGGGACCAGCAGTGACCTTGGGATCCATGACACCTGGCAAGGAACAGTCCATCCCTGTCCTGGAGAAAGGCCCTGCTCCCTCCTGCCCTCAGCCTCCCTTCTGCAAAGTTTGCCACCTAGGCACAGGAAACCTATGGGCACCTGCTCTTGTCCAGCTGCGGCCCCTTAGTCTCCAGGCAGCTGCAGAGCTGCAGTACCTTGAGCCCAACCGCTTTCTTCCTGGTGACCAATCACCAGGCTTCAGCACAGAGCGGCTGGCCCAGAACACCAGCTAGTTCAGCCAGACTCAGTCTCTCTGAGGCCAGGCATGAACAGGAAGAAGGGGGTCTAGTGGGACTTTGGTAGGACTCCCAGGGTAACTGTAGTCCTCTAAGAGGGCAGCCCTTAGCTCAGCTGCCACCTCGGGATGGGGTGGGACAGAAACCTTCAAGATGAATATTTACCACAGCTGGGTTCTGATGGCTGCCGTTCCCAGCCAAGGCTCACTGGCAGGCCGTGAAATCATGGCCTGAGGCAGACAGAGCCGCAGGTTTTCTGCTGAACGCACGCAGCCAGGGAGCCAGGGAGATGGCTTTCCTGAGCCCACCTAGGGCATGGATGGCTCTCACAGGCAGGCAGCACCCCCTAGTGGACACTGTTAGTACCACGCATCAGGACATTGTAGACCTGCATGCGCGCACACACCACCACCTTGGGCACACATCACACCCGCACCTACGCACAAAAGAACCCCAGCACCCCGCCTCCCAGGATCCATCTTGGAACTGGCCATTGTAGCCACAAGCCCTTGCCTTTTTCTTTCTGAAAATGCCTGTGGTGACAGTGAAGACAGCCAGATGTCTGAAATGAACAAGTGATGAGATCACACAAGGCAATGAGGTAGGTGTCGCCGACACACAGGAAGGTTGGGGCTCTGATCCAACCCCACCTGCCACGTCAAGGCTGCCACGTCCAGACCTAGGTGCCAGCTTCACGTGCCAGTTCCTGCCCTTGCCATGGATCATTCCACTCACAAAGGCAGCTCCCCTTGGTTCTTTACCCACCTCTGGAATTGGGGTTTTGTGTGCAATGGAATCAGCCTGGTCCATAATTCTGTGTGCAATTTCAGTGACTTGGTCATCTTTCACCAAGCACCATCTCTGAGATGTCCCATCACATACTGGGGACCAAACTGCTACCCATAAACCCTTGGTGACAAAAACACTTGTATAACACTCTTCCTGTAAGTGTGGATGAAACTTGTGACCACTCTTCAGGGGTTAGTTATAAGGTTTTCCATCAGTTGACTTTAAGATAAAGATATTTTTCTGGGTGGATTGAACCTCATCTCTGTTGGTGTGGGGGGCAGTCAGAAATGTGAGGCATGAGGGATCTGGACATCTGTGGAGATCTCCTAGGCTGGAGCAGGAGTCTTGTGGCCAGGTCCTCGAAGAGGCCTCCAGCAGTGAGAGCCATCAGCCTGTAAGCAATCAAGGAGCCCAACCCCACAACTACAGGACCAAGCTGTGTCAAATCCTGAGGGAGCTAAGAAATTTCCCCATAGCCCAAATGTGGGCCTAGCCCAGACACCATGATGTCAGTCTAAGCTCATAGCTCAGGAGAGCCCACCCAGATCTCTGATCCTCAGAGGACTGAGTTGATGAATGGGTGTTGAGTAGCTCACTCTGTAATCTGTTGCACTGTAATAAAAAGTTGCAATTCCATTCTTTCCTACCTAGACTTCCTTCCCCAGAAGTATCCTTCCTTTCTCCATTCAAGGCATTATAAGTAATGGTCACAGCTTCAGCCAGATACCTGGGCCAGCCCTGGGTAGTGGCTGTGCCTATAGTGCCTTCTGTGGGTCTCCAGGTCCCCAGCTTGGTAAGCTCAGCTTTCAGGGAAATGGAGCTTCAACCCTGTGGGCCCCTACCTGTCAGGCCAACTTCCTGCGTGCCAGAGCCCACCCTTACTCAGCTGGACTCCAGTGATCTGTGTGCTTCCAGCTCCCCACCTCCGAGACAAGAAGAGCTCTTTCAGCACAGGGCAGCCTCTCCTCCTGAGGGTGGCAGGCCTGCAGTCCTACTGCGTGGAGATTTCATCTGCTCCCTCATGTTCCCAGCCAGGGCTCCTCTCCCAATCCGTCTGAAACTCAGAGGTCCCCACGGCAAACTCTCCCACCTTTGGTACCCCCTTTCCCTCCCCTCCCTTCCAGCAGTGCAGGGGTCCAGTGCCCACACTTCTTGGTATACTCCTGAGATACAAGCCCTTAGCACAGTAAGGAGCACTTAGGACACCATCCCAGAGCACTTTCTAGTCACTTTCTGGAAGCTCCATAAAGGCTCATGGGTCACTAGGGCTTTTTATCTGCTCTGACCCCTAAATTCACCCCATGCAAAGCAGTCAGGAGCCTGGTGCACAGCCACAATGAAGGAAGTGGACCTGGTCCATCCTTATATTTACCATCAGACCATGCAGCGACACTAGATTTTGACTCTGTTTCCTTAGCAGTCCGGGGCTTCAGCTTTTAGAGTAGTTACTAGAATTCCCAATTGTGATCATATTTTAACAAGTCCTTATACTAGTGCTGGATTTTTTCTTTAAACAAGTTGAGACAGGACTGGTTGTAATATTCCAGGGCTGCATTGTCAAGGGCACGCAACTCACAATTGTGTCTTGTTCCTTTTAAGGTAATGTATTGTCCCACATTACCCCCAAAATGCCATTTGCCTCATATCCTGTTTTATCTGGGCTTTTCTTTTCCCTTCCCTTCCCTTCCCTTCCCTTCCCTTCCCTTCCCTTCCCTTCCCTTCCCTTCCCTTCCCTTTCTTTCTTTCTTTTTTGTACCAGGAATCAAACTCAAGGCCTCCTGCTTGCCAGGTAGGTGACACACCACAGAACTGCATTCCAGCCTTTATCTGTTATTATTCCCACTTTGTTGCTTGGGTTTGGGCTTGCCTGCTGCATTTTTTTTCTACCCTTGATTTTTCTTCGTGGTTTTTGATTTTTTTGCTTTTGTTTTTGTGTCACTTATGAGAAGCAGATAAGAGAATTTTTTAATTTTTATAATCTGATTACTGTCTTTTAATATGCAGTGAGCTCCTTTTTGTGATTATTGATATATTTGGACATCAGTTACATTATTTTATCATTTTTCCATAATTTACCATTCTTTCTCTCTCTCTCTCCTTGCCTAGTGAATTTTTGCTTTTCTGATGGTTTGTAGTTATGTACAAAGTTATGCCTATTTTTCTGTTCTGGCACTCAGTACCATTGGCTCTCCAGTGTATATACTGAACCTTGTCTTTTCCCTGCGGAAAAGTCCCTCAGTTACTCCTCACTTCCATCCCTCTCCCAGTACAAGATCTTGGCAGTCTTCCACCTCTTCATCCCTTCTCCTCGACATGCTGCTTGGGTTTGAAGGTAGTTTTGTACTGGTTTTAGATATAAAACATTACTTTTAATTTTGACAATCAGAAATCATTGATAACATGTGGATTCCACCTGCTGTCCAACTTCCAGTCTCTCTTGATGTCCCCTCAGGAGTCATTGTCCTTTGGAAATGCAGGCAGCCCTGGCCTTGCATGGCTCTGCTATGTGCAATTTCTGTTGCCAGTTATAGTTTACCAGTCCCCAAGCAATCCATTTCAGATGTCACCATGACCTAGAAACTACAAACAACTGCAAAACTTCACAAATTTTGCTGTTTGCTCTTCAGCCCATAAATTAGATTGTGTCATTCCTTTCAAAGCCACTGGGTTTCTGCTATTTGATTAACATGCATACTATAAGCTGCCATTAAGTTGTCTTCTTATCTTCCTTTGATACTTCACAGAAATAGATTTTTTTTAAACAAGGGCACTGACTGAGAAAAGAGGAAAGATACAGCAAAGAAATAAATGGTGATAATGCACTCCACAGGCAAGCTCTATTTGTCTTTTACCAAGTTCCCTTACAAAGATATAACACTACTTTTGTTCTCCATGTTGCTAGTGTTTTAAATTACAGTGCACTCAATACGTAGGAGTTGTACTTTGCTGTTCATTTTCCTCTGTATTTATAATCAGTCACAGGAGAGTTCTGCCTTAAGAACAATTGAAAAATTCCAATTTGCCCCCTGGCTTGTGGTGATACTGACCATCTCCATGCCACTGCACAAGTAGGACGTGGATGCCACCACCTTTGCTGAGGCTGGAGGGATGTGACTGTCACAGCCTTTGTGGACCTCCATTGTCTTACTCTGGTTTCCGGGCTTGCTGGTGTGAGGGTCAAGTGAACCTCACTCTCCCGCAACACCCTAAAGTTGGCCTTCCATCTCCTCCTCGCATCAATTGCTATAGATGTGATGTCTGTTGTCACTCTGTCATTCCCTTACAGGTAACTTCCTTTGTCATTTTTTATTTCATTTCTTTACTGTTATTACTTATTTCCTTTGTTTCAGTACTGCAGGTTGGACCCAAGATCTTTTTCATTTTTGAGAAAGGATCTCTCTGCCATTTTACACTTCTCCTGCCTCATGTTCACAGGGTGCTGAAATTACAGGCATACATCACCATACCAGTTATATTTCACTTTTTATTTTTTTAATAACCACAGATTCAAAATATTTTCAAATAGGACCAATGGCAGTATCTCACTCATATAACTTTAGTTCAGTATGAAACCTAGGAATCTGACATTGACATGAGGGGTGTGTGTGTGTGTGTGTGTGTGTGTCTGTGTGTAGGAGTTTTCATTTTCTTGAGAGGAATGTCTTTCTGGACATAGGATAAGAGCATGATTAGTTCTATAAGGAAGAAAATCCTTTCCTACAGTGATCAAACATTTTAAATTTGTACTAGCAAAGCACAAGAGATCCTGGTCTCCCTATGCTTGCTAGCAGTTGGTATTGTTACTAATTTTAACGTTAGCTGGTCTGATGGAGTGTGGGGTATATGTCATTACAGTTTGCACTTGCAATTCCCAAATGGTAATGAACTTTAGTAGCTTTCCAGTAGCTATTTACCATCAATATATTTTCTTCAGTAAAATGTCTCTTCAGAGTTTTGCTCACTTTCTTTCCTATTATTATTATTATTATTATTATTATTATTATTATTATTGCCAGCTCAGCCTGCCCTGGGGGTGGGGCTGGCACAGTATGTGGTGCCAGGAATTGAACTGCAGTCCCTGCAGTTGCCTAAGCTTTCCTAAGCAGGCGCTTTAGACCACTGAACCATCTTGCTGGCCCCTTTTGCCCACTTTCTAACAAGGTTGTTTTGGCAATGAATTTTTTAATCTTTTATATATTGTACATTTGAAGCCCTGGTCACATGTATGCCTTCCAGATTTTTAACTTCCCCTTTAGTTTGGAAGAGTATTTTCACAGGAGCTAAGATTCTAAGTTGACAATTCCTTTCTTTCAACATGTAAATGCATTGTTAGATAGTTCTTCTGGTCTCTGAAGTTGCAGGCAGGAAATCTGATGCTGTCTTGTTTTTCCTATGTAAGTAGTATGTCATTTCCTTCTCAGTCTGCTCTTGAAATTTTTTGTCTTCAAGTTTCAGATATTTGACTACTCTATGACATCCTGTGGATTTCTTTGGGTTTTTCTTATTTAGAACATGCATGGGGTTTGAATTGGTATGTTTCACTTTTTCCATTTTGGAGAAATTTCCCGCCATTGGTATCCTTCCTTCCCGCTGCCCTATTTCTCCTGTTCTGGGACTCTGATGACATGCATGTCACATCTCTCAAGTTATCTTCTCCTCTTATGTCCTGTGGCTCTTTTCTCCCTATTTCCCACTCCCAACCTCCAGCTCCTGGGCTTCATCTTCCACCTCTTCCCAGAGGAACCTGGCCCTGCTGCTCTCCCTGCTTCCTGGCCCACATCCCCCCAACTTTTCTTCCCCTTGTTTTCCTGTGCAATTGTGCTCATTTGCTGGAGATTTCTCCTCTTTTAAGCCACTAAAAGTTCCTGTTTTTAACTTTCTTTTCCCCGAGGTACATTGTCCCAGGTATAATTGTTCTCATTCTCCCTGTAGTAGGAATTGAACCCACGGCCTTTGTGCTGAGCTACATCCACAGTCCTGAATTTTTATCATGTTATGTCATATAATTTTTTTCATTTCACTTCACTTCACTTTGCTTCGCTTCACTTCGCTTCATTTCATTTCAAAGTAAATCTGACTAAGTCGCTCGGTTGCCCAGCCAGGCTTGAACTCTCAGTCCTCCTGTCTCTGTCACCCACAGTGGTGGGATTTCAGCCCAGGTAATTTCTTTATCCTCAAGGATTTTGCTCTTTCCTTGATGTCAGTACCACAGGAGTTTCTATTTCTAGCTTTGAACTATTCCCAAGCTCCAGATTCATAACTAGCCTCCCAATGTCAGCATGAATGGTGCTGTAGTGTCACCTAGGACTTTATTCTGTTGCCTCTGTCTTCACACCGTGCCCACACAGTCTCATTCTTCTTCCCAACCCACTCACTCTGACACTCTGGTCACAGTGGATGACCTTAGTGTTCACCCTGCACGCTCAGCACCTTCTCCTGTCATGTCAGACTAACATCCCCAAATTCCATCCCTCCGCTCCACTGTCTCCACAGAGCTCATCACTCCATTAATAACAGGCCTCCTGTTCACACTTACTGGTC
>PVKN010019111.1:0-16530 GCA_004027915.1 Capromys pilorides | reverse complement strand
CTCTCCTGGATCGTGGGTCTGAGCAGGGGCAGTGCAGACCTCCAAATGTGCTCTCTGGAGAAGGAGCCCCGCGGGGCACCCCCAATGGCTGCTTGGGTCCCAGAAGACCGCACATCCCCCTGGTGAGGTGAGGTGAGGTGTCTCTTTATTCTGTTTCTAGGCCCAATCCTGGGTCCAGATATGAGGCTATGAAAAGCTAGCTGCCCAATGCCGTGAAGCTCGAGAATTGCTATGAATCAGACCTGGGGCCCTGGTCTCTCCTTAGTGACAAGTGCCTGCTGAAGACTCCTGGGCTAACAGGAAGTGCCTTAGGAATGTTCTCCTTGAGAAATCAAGACAGCCAGGAGCAGCAGCCACAGTGGAAGCCTGCCTTGGCCCCAAGTGGTTTTCCTGCCCCGACAAATGCAGGACACACACTAGCAGTTCAGCCACTTTGGTTGGTTTTGAATTTTTCTGAGGCAAGGTCTTGCTATGTAGTTTACACTGGCTTTGAGAGTTCATGTATAGCCCATGCTGTCCTCAAACTTGCTGTAGCCGCCTTGCCAATGCTGGGATTCCAGGTGTGTGCCACCTTGCCTGGCCCACCTCAGCCATTTCTAAGCACACAGGAATTTTCCTTTGGTTCATATGTGAATTCACTGTGCAGTTGATATGAACATGCTACGTTTGGCTTTGGTGACAAGAAAGTTACCTTTTTTTTTTTTTTTTTTAAAGGAAGTTACCTTTAAGAAGAAACCTAACCTCAGTTCCAAAGTCCACTTCTCCTTTGAGTCCCACAAAAGCCACATGTGGGTACTGCTAAATTCTAGTCCTGTCTTTGCTTCCTGTAGAACCTGCCTTTTTGAAAGCTTTTTTTTTTAAACTTTGTTTATGTTATGGCCAGCTCAGCCTGCCCTGGGGGTGGGGTTGGCACAGCATGTGGTCCCTGCAGTTGCCTAAACAGGCACTTTAGACTGCTGAGCTATCTCACCAGCCCCCAAAGCTTTTTTTTTAAACTTTATTTACGTAGAACCTGTCTTGGGGAGACAAAGATAAAGGTGGCAGCTGTCTACTTCCCCCAGGGGCCTGCAGGGGCTCATTACCCACCCATGCACTCTAGCTGAACCCTGGAAAATCACCTGTAGTGTCCCTCAGATTTTGTTCTGATGGAAGTCAAGGGTAGGAGGAGCTACAGCCTTTTGGCATCTGGGGCCCTGGGTCATGAAAGAACATATTGTCTGTCTTCATGCCAAGCAGGGCAGCAGGGACCCTACCCCTGGCACCTAGCCATGGAGAAGGGATGGGATGGAGCTGCCATGGAGAAGAGTGGTCATGCCACAGTGATGCCAAGGATCTCCCCATTTCCAGACAGTGTACACCCTCAAATATCAGCCCAGGACATCTGAAGACCCCTGGGGCCAGGAAAACTATTAAGAGGAAAAATCTGGAGTGAGGCCTCCAGCACTCTGGTGAGGAATTGCAGTGATAGGTGGCATGTTGGGTCTGGCTTGGGAAACTTGACCTTGTCCTTCTGTCACCTGAACCTGTAAGTAGCTGGTCCTAAGCAACTCTAAGAGGGCTCCTAGAGACAAGCCTGAAAGTCCAGTGGTCAGAAGGTACCAGAAGAGAGGGCAAGGGGCAGTGCTAATACTCCAGAGGTCCTAAGGGTAAGATTCTTCGAAAGCAGCTACAAATCCTGAGGGTACAAGGCAGTAGGGCTGTCACCACAGAGGGCCAGGGCTCTCTGGAGGACAGACATTTCTGAGGTGGGTCCACACTGCCCACAACTGCTCACAATTCGGTAGACCACAGTGACCAGCTTGTGGGTCCTTGCAGGGAATGCCTACCCCAGCATACTTGGGCTTGGCCATAGGCCTCCTCACGGCTGCACAGCCCCTATGTAATAACCATGGGTTGTAAGGCTGGCCCAGGGTGCCTACTTCAGCCAGTTGTCCTCAAAAGAAACCCTGTGCTATCACATTGAAGAGTCCTGATACTCTCACATTTCCAGACAGCTCAGCTGCACACAGGCACCCAGAGCTGGCCGCAGTGACAGGGTGAGGTCCTCACTCCTGTCCAGCAGTTCTCAGTCCTACCTTTTTTTTTCCACCACTGAGGACTGAACCCAGGTTCTTTGCACAGAGCTAAACCTAGTCCTTGTTCATTTTGAAACAGGGTCTCATTACATCACTAAGCTGCCCAGGTGGGGTTTGAACTTCAGCATCCCAGGTACTCCCTTGCTGGTTCAACTCAGTTATCCACCCCTGTGCACCCCGTCTGCGACGCCAGTCCCCAGTAGAAAGGCAGATACTGTTGCTTTTACTTACTGGCTGGACTGGAGCTGCCTTGAAAGATGTGACCTCATGTGTCAGTGTGCTGACCAAGTAACCCAGCATGAGGACCTGCACATTTGTGCCACTGCCACTAGGTTTATTAAGGTTGTCACCACATCCACTAACAGGGCCACCAAGAGGGGCCCAGCCATGACTGGCCTGGTGTCTGAGCTGGGAGACCATGTCTCACACCCTGATGGCTCCTTCAGGGAGAGCCGGTGGTCTGACAGCCACAAGGACTTGATGCCCAGAATGCGGAAAGAGAAGCATGAAGCAGGGGTGCGGGGTGGGGGACAGCAGAAACAAAACCTTGCATCTAGACAGAGTTGAACAGAAAACAAAACCCAAGTGTGTTCTCGTGGCTGCAGTGTCCACTGCCCCTTAGCCGGACATCTCCTCTCGCTGCTCCTTGTTCCTGCGCACCTCCGCCGCGTGCAGCTCCTGCCAGGACAGGGTGAGGGGTGTGAAATTGTGGTCTGAGCGCCGTGTGACCTCCAGCTGCTCTGTGACTGGAGGTCGCCTTACCTGGCTGCTCTCAAACAGGACAGAGTCAAGGGGTGGAGGCTGACTTCAAGGGAGCGCTGGTGGCAGGGACAGGGCTAAGGGGCCATGCTTGCGGAACCTCTCTGAACCCCACCAGAAAGCAGCTCCACCCCTCTTCCAGTTGATTTCTGGGTTGTGCTCTTTTAAGAGCACTTCGGGATGAAGGGGTTAGGCAGCTGTGGCTGCGGCTGCCGGCTGCCCCAACGAGACCGCCCCTGGGCCCGTTTTCCGACCCGCCCTAGGCAGGTCGTGGTCTCCGCGGCTCGTGGCCCACCTTCTCGCGCAGGCGCTCGCGCAGCGCCGCCAGGTGCGCCTCGCGGATCTCCTTGCTGAGCTCCATCTTGTAGTTGAGCTTCTCCTCCGCCTGACGGCTGAAGTTGTTGTTGTCCTCCAGCGCCTTGTGCAGCACCTCGCGCTCGTGCTCCCGCCGCTCCGCCAGCTGCTTCAGCACCTGAGCTTCCTGTGTCTGCGCGGAGCGGAACAGGAAGGAAATGAGGGGCCCAGGTTCCTCCTGTGGCGAGGGCCGCCCCGGCTCCGCTCTGCGCCCGTCGTGGGCGACGCGGGCGACGCAGGTGACCCAGAGCTCGGGCCTACACTGGCCTATTGTTGTCAGTGGGGGTGACAGCGCACCCCGGTTTGCCTGGACCTCCCAGGGCAGGAGAGCCCCTCCGTGCCAGGCACACCGAGTGGCACCGCCCTTGCCCCAGAGCTGCTCCCCTGCTGCTCAACGCCTGTGAGGGCAGGCTCCATGCTGGCCTCTGTCCTTCCCAGCCCGGAAAGCACAGCAGGCTCTGAGCGTCTGGGCTTCGGAGGCCCTCAGCCTTCATGCACACGAGGGCCTAACTCTCCATTAGGTGCTTGAGGATATCGGGGGGGCTGGAGCTCCAGAGATGAGAAGGGCGGAGCTGTCAGCACCACACTGCCAGGCCATCCTAGGAGCAAGGCTGCCTGCTGTGCCCTGGGAGGAGAACCAGAGACGGAGACGCCAGGCTCCCAAGGGTTCTTGTGTGCCCCAGCCTCCTCTGAATGCTATGGAGACCTCCTGGTGCTCCAGGGCCACCCCTTAACCCTGAGAAGCCTTGGTCCTGCTGAGTCTGGCCTTGCTAAGTGGGGACGTGAGCCGTGTCCCCACCCGGTGGGCGGGTCTCCGCAATCCCACTCTCAAGAGCACATGGTTGTTTTGGTCTTGAAGGGACAGGTGTGGCACGAGTGTAGAATAAGGACCATGGCCCACCTCAAGGTGTTTAGATGCAAGGCCCTTCCTCCTTACTCCCCTACTTTGCAAATGGATGCCAGGCCCAGCCTCATGCACTGGAGACCACCACCTGACCCTCCCCTTGCCATAACCGAGGGTGTCCTCCAAGAGCATGACTCCTGTCTCCCTCAGGTGAATGCCATCTTGGTACCCATCCTCCCAATCTCAGCAGGAGAACCAAGGACTAAAGCTTCCATGTCCCAGACCAATGTCTGCACCAGCCCCCGTCAGAAAGGCTCGTCAGCAGTGGCCAATGAGGCCCTGACCATCTTCATCAGAACGCAGGGGAGAGAGGGCCTTGCCTTCCTCCGCTCCTCAGCTGCCTCCAGCCGCTTCCGCAACTCCTCCAGGGAGGTGTCCTTCCTCTTGGGGGGAGAAGACAGCACAGGGCTCTCTGGA
Organism: Capromys pilorides; assembly: GCA_004027915.1. Lineage (NCBI taxonomy): Eukaryota > Metazoa > Chordata > Mammalia > Rodentia > Capromyidae > Capromys > Capromys pilorides. The sequence continues at coordinate 12,021 of PVKN010019111.1, read as the reverse complement.
GATAGGTCAGAAGGGGATTTGAGGATGACCTCAAAGCTCTGGCCAGAGGCGCGCTTGTCCAGTTGTTTTACCTCCATATCTGCAAGACAAGACCAGATCAGGCTTCAGAGAGCAGCCAGAGGATGGTGACAGGGTGACAGCTGGCTCCAGAACACAGCCCAGTGAAGGACTAAGGGAGGAGGCCAGCTGTTCAAGGAGGTTCTGAGATCTGGCTCCCTCCTCCCAGAACCCCCCTCTGCAGAAGCCAACCAGGCCAGGATGCTCCAGGGGATCCCGAGGTGAAAAAGGTAAGCAGGGCCGGGGAGGCAGCAGTGTGGGCACACTCACCCCCATACTGATAGATGGTGTTGGGATGAGGCTGTGAGTAGAAGCAGGAGCAGATGAGCGACAGCACAGAGAGCTCCTTCATCTTCTCTTTGTATGCTGTGGACAGGAGGCCAGGGTGAGCAGACGTGTCGACACCCCAAGCCTCTAGATCTTCCCACCAGGTCCTACCTTCCCTTGCACATCTTGGCCTCTGATGCATCTTCCTGGGAGACACAGTGTTGTGCTGTGTAGCTCCATCTCTGACTTCACCTCATCTCCTCAGGCTCTAACTTGGGCTCTTAGGGTGTGCCTTGCACCATTCTCTGTGCTTCTGTCTCACTGTGTCTCTACCCTTCCTTGACCTTTTTCTCTCTTGGCCTTTCTTTTTTGTCTCACTCTTGTTTGTGTGTATGTCTGCCTCACTCTTCTTTCCCATTGCTCTTTATCTGTTTTTTTTTTTTTTTTTTTTTTTTTTTTTTTTTTTTTTTTTTTTTTTTTTTTTTTTTTTTTTTTTTTTTGCAGGTACCAAGATGGAACTCTGAACCTTGTACTGGCCAGGCTGAGCTATATCCTCGGCCCTCTCTGTTTTTTGTTCTTTATGTTTCTCCTTGCCTCCTGAGGTTTAAATATTTGTGTCCTCCCAGCATTCACATGTGGGAACCCTAACTTCTTGTGCTGGTGTCAGGAAGTGAGTGGGGTCATGAAGACAGGCCTCCTGATGGGGATTGGTGCCCTCACAGAACAGCTTCCAGAGAGCTTCCTTTCTGACCCTTCCAACAAATCTGCAAATGAGGAAGCAGGCCTCACCAGATGCCAAATCTGCTAGTACCTTGACCTTGAACTGCCAGCCTTCAGGTCTGTAAGGAACAAATCTCTGGTGTTTAAAAGCCACACAATCTGAGGTATTTTGCTATAGCCCTCTAAACAAACTAAACCACTCCCTCTGTCTGGGTCTCTGTTCATTCTTCCTGATTCTTTGTATCTTTTTCCACCTTGGTAGTATCCCTCCCACTCTGTCTCTGTCTCTGTCACTGTCTCTGTTTCTCTCTCTCTCTCTCTGCCTGCCTGCCTGCCTGCCTGAGTATGATTGTTGTCACTGAGTATCTTTCCAACTCTCACAACCCTCTGACTCTATACTCCCTCCCCCCTTTCCCCTCGCCTTTCCTGGCACCACTGTCAAGATGGAGACCAGTAGGAATGTGGGCAGCACTTATACCCCTCCCTCTCTCTCTCTTCTTCCCTCCCTGCTACAGGTTTTCACTGTGTGGCCCAAAATGGCCTTGAACTCCTGTCTCAGGCTCACTACTAGCAAGGCAGCACTTTCTGAACTGTAAACTTGGGTGAAACTTCAGCACCCCTGTTTTCTCCCCATTTACCCTGAGGTTAGCATGGCCACTGAGTTGACTTTGCTTCTTGATAGATGCACACTCACTGCCCATCCAATGCCAACCACAACAATGAAGCTATGCATTCATCATCACAGCCCACCCTCTTGCCCTTGGGAATTGAGTACCCACAAGCAGTGCACCTGCTGCCCAATCAGAAAAGAAGGTGTGCCTGGCAGCTGTCGCCCTGACTGACTCATGTACACAGAAGAAAATGATGCCTGCTTGTTACATGGAGCAATTCAGCCATTTGTGGTTCATTCACTGTGCACCAACCTAGCATGGACATGAGGACCTAACATCTCAGTGATGCCCAGCACAATCACTGTATCTCAGAGGAACAACTTGGGTCTGCCCTACTGGGGTGACATGAACAGTGTTCCCCTCAGTCCAATCCCAAGCAGTCTGTCTTCTTCCCACCATTCTAGCGGGTGGAAAGAGCAGAGATTCTAGTCCCAGCCAGAAAGTCAAGTATACATCCCCAGAGACATGCTCCCAGACTTCTTCATGCAAGACTTTTCCCCTAATACTAAAGATTGCACTCAGGGCCTTCACACTGAGTGACATCTCCAGTCCTTTCTATATTTTGTTTTGTTTTGAATCAGGGTCTTGCTGTGCAGTTCAGGCTGGCTTCAAACTTATGGCAATCCCCCTGCTTCAGCTTCCTGAGTGGGTGGGACTGAGATTACAGGTATGAACCGCCATGGCCAGCTATCTTTATATTTTAAGACTGAGTTTCACTGAATTGCTAAGTTTTCCAGCTTGAACATGAGATCCTCCTGCCTCACCCATCCAGAGTGCTGAAAATAATGGTTTTCAATTGAGTGGATATGAAATTGGGAAAACTGATAGTATAAAAACAGGACACAGAGCCGAAAGATCAAACCTTATACAATGAGCTATATCCTTCTGTGACTAGTACAGAATATGGTCTTATTTGATCTAAATTTCCTGCTGATTCAGATTCATCTGAAAATAACAGATCCCAAGAGACTGGGAAGGGAGCAGAAAGGAACCCCAAGGTGGGCAAATAGGGATGCCCTCAAAGGAAGAAGACTTATGGCTTGGTAATTGTCTTCAGGAGGCTGTGGTGGCAGGGGCTGGGGCAACAGCTCCATGGCACAAGTGCCTGCCTGGCAAGTGCAAGGTCATTAGTTCGAACCCCAGTCCCGCCAAAAAAGAAAAAAAAAAAAAAAAAGGAAGATGTTGTGGGAGGGGAGAGGAGGGAAGTCAAGAAGGGGCCAACCTCAAAAGGGACTTTAGTTCAACTTACCCAGTTTTATTTTTTCATAAGAAAAATCTATTCATGTATTTCTCATGTTACTAAAGGTTAATTCAACCAGGGAGACAGAGGATACATGTGTCAGGCCATGTGAAGAGGAGCTAGAAGGTGTAAGAGATAGATGTTTAGCAGAAGGAGGTCAGGACACATCTGAAGCTTCTAGAGAAGCAAGAGGTGGTCTGGGCTGGGTCAGAACAGATTTGAGAGGCCAGGGAAATAGCTCAATAGAATAAGTGCTTGCCTTTCAAGTGCAAGGGCCTGAGTTCAATCCCTGGTCCCGCAAAAAAAAAAAAAAGATTTGAATAGTGGGAGAGAACAGGAAGAAAGGGGCTTGGTTCCTCCAGGACTGATTACCAGCATCCCCCTCTCAGCCAACAGATCCCAGCCCCTTAGCTTGAGTTTTCAGACAGCTTTCCTTATCATGCATCCAGAACCCTGGATGAGTTTGCCTTTAAAGCCGGGAACCTAGGCCTGAAATTTTCACAGGAAAAGGGGCTGCAGAGGAAGAACCAGTTTCAGTGAAAGCACTGGAGGCTCCTGTCCTGTCAACCTCAGCATGGGCACAGGGAGGAGGGCAGGGATTCAGGAAGCAGGCGCTAGCATGCTCAGGCAGGAGAAGGATAGAAGATGACATGGGTCAGAGCTCTCTCAGGTCCCACGTCCTGTGGCTGCCAACAGAGACACAGCTCATTTTGGGATTATCAGAGAGATCCCGGGATTTGCCTTCTCCTATGCTGATGGTCCACAAGGAGGAGCTGTCCTAGAAGATTAGACCTCAAGGAACTGATGGGACAGGTTCCCATAAGGAAGGACAGAGACTGAGACCTGCTCTGGGCCTGGTCACAAGAGAGACAGCAGGTCGGAGGGGGCTAGGATGGTGGGGTCGAACAGGCAAGGGGAAGACACTGAGCAAAGGGAAACCTATGTGTGGAATGGGTACAGATCAGGGCCAGGGATGGCTACAGCATAAGGCAGAAAGTTAGGCCTGGGGTTTTAGAGCTGGAGGCGCCTACTGACCATGGTGCTGGCAGTGGCCGGGCTGCAGAGGACGACTTGGAGACCCTGACAGGTTAACCAGCATGAGCAAGGTCCCACAGCACAAGGAGGTCAGACTCTTAGTCGTACAAGGAACTGACCATGAGCCTGAGTCTGCAAGTGTGAGGAGCAGAGTGGAGGATACCAAAAGATGCCAAGCCTTCAAAGGTTTCCAAGAAGGGGCCTCACTGTCACACTGTAAGGGGAAGGCCTAGCTACCTGCACTGGCCTCAGACATGTGGCCAGGCCCCTGTGTGGGTCTGAGGCAACTGCTGGCCATGGAAGGACAGAGCTGCCCTCAGGGGCCAGGGCAGAGCCCCATTCTGTGGTGCCCCTGGGAGTGCAGGGTTGGTGAAGCCAAGATGGACAATCGTATTCCCTGGCAAGGTGAGGAGGCCTTTAGACAGTGACACAAGAAGTCCACTCCAGGGCAGATACAGAGGCCCACAGGGTCTGGGGTGGGGGTGGGGTAGCACACGTGGGCGGGTGGAGTTTGTGCTTAGAACCCAGGTCTGAAATGGGTCCAGCCAAGTTAGCTGGTAGACCCGGGAGGTCGCCCTGAAGGGAGAAGGAAGGCCCAGGAGAGCAGTTCCTGGGCCTGGAGAGAAAGGAGATGGGTGGAGGGGCGGCCCTCCTCACCAGCTCTAGCTCTAGCTCTGAGAAGGTCAGGGCTGTGCTTCCCTTGCGGGTCGGGGGCCAACACGCCCGCCCGTGCCCACCCAGGCTCGCCCTGCAGCGTCCTCCCAACCAGTGCTTGCTCTATGTTCGCCCTTCATCCTGCCTCCAGAACTGCCGGTCTGGAGCGCAGCACCAGGCAGAGATGAGGAGAGGCAACCTCTCCATCGGGGAGGCTTTGGAAAGGCAGCATCCCCTCCCCCACCAGGCCCAGGAGCGCGGAGAGGCTGCGTGGCCTTCCCGCCCAGGGCAGGTGGCTTCGGAGCCAGACGGTCCAGCCTGCGGCTCTCTGCAGCAGAGATCCACGCGCGGCCGGGAGCGACCCGCTCGCTCGCCTGCGGACGGCTCGGACGCCCTCCCCACCCTCCTCCGTCCTCCAGCCCGCTCCCCGGCCCCACAGCACAGGGCCTCCGGCTCCTGGGGAGGGTCCCTCCCTCTCCCTTCCCCCGCGGGGCGGCGATCGATCCGCGCCGAGCGCCCGGACCACCAGCTACCGCGGATCTAGCCCAGCCTCGTCTTCTGCAAGGTGCGACTCCGGAGACCCGATTTGTAACCGGCACCTGCTTCAGACGCGGCCAGAGCACGGCCACCACCCGGGACCCGCGCCTACCGGACACGGTGCTAGCCATGGTGCTGGCGGCTGCCGGGCTGCAGAGGCCGAGAGGCGGGCGGCGGCTAGAGCTGCAGTCGGTGAATGCTGCAGTGCTGGGGAGGGGAGGAGGGTAGTGCGGGCGGGCGCGTCGGAGGGGAGGGGAGGGGCAAGAGAGAGGGGGATGGGGAGGGGAGGAAGCCGAGAGGCCGCAGCCCTCCGAGCAGGAGTCTGGGGATACACCACAGTCGCTCCTCCCCTCGCCTCCGGCCGCTGCTCTCCCTGCGTGGCTTTGTGTGGACTTTGGGGGATGTGGGGCTCTCTTTCCGCAGAGCGGCAGTAACAGGGTTAAGGCTGGAGCAGAGGCCCCACTGCCAAGCCGGGGTGGGGGTGTCGCAGAGCTCTGACAGGGGCTGCTAGAGGGTGGCCTTCAAGGAGTGGGAAGGTGGCTGCCTTTGGGCAGGGCCAGGTGGTGCAGAGATGGGGATGGTGCGGCCACTGGAGGACAGCCATTGAGCCAGGTCCGTGTGAAGATAAAGAGGTAGGCACTGGCACGGAAGGCCATCACCTCCATGCCCGTTGGATGGGCAGGTTGTAGGCAGAGAAGAGGGCATTGGGAATGGCCAGGCCTAGAGCAAGGGCTTTAAATGAGGTCCAGCCAAGCTGGGGCGTCCTGTATTTGAGAGTGCATTTCTGACTTAGGCTGGGCCCTGCTTCTTGAGTATGAGATGAGACACCAGGCCAGGCCTCAGGATGAAAGAAAAATGTGCCAGAGCAGAATGCAGTTATTAGGGGCACCTGTTGTACCTCCCTTAAAAAGAGAAACAGGCAGGCCAATGGAGTGCTTCTCCCATTTCAGAGATGGAACTACTGAGGCCCAGAGGAGAAGGGCTTGCTCTACAGGCAATTAAGGCATAGAGCCAAGAGTAAAATTCCTGGGATCCTCAGAGGATTTGCAGGGAGAGGAGGCCAACTTTGAAAGGCAAAAGACAGGGACAACCTAGGGATTGAGGTTAGCCTGGAGCAAGCCACACAGGGTGGTAGGAATACCTCAAGGTCACACAAAACTTAAGTGTCCTGAGGCCTCCAACCAGCTTCTATACTGGCATCAGGCCTGGACTCGTAGATTTAGGTGTTTATGTGGCACAGAAGACCTTAAGACAGGACTATTGTCCAGTCAGCCCGACTTAATCATGCAAACCCTTTAAAAGCAGAGTTCTGACTCACTAACTGACAGAGTTTAGAGTTCAGAAGCAAGGAAGTCTCTCAGTTACTGAAATGAGGGGCCAGTTGGGAAGGGTATAGAGCTGCTCCCAGCTAGTCAGCTGACGTGACTTCAGTCCTACAACCACAAAAGAACAGAATCCTGTAATCGTTGTGAGTTCAAGACCAGCCTAGGCTACAAAGTGAGCTGAAGGCCAGCATAGGCTGCATAGCAAGACCTTATCTCTAAAAAGACAGGAAAAAGAAAAAAAACATCTTAAGGAACAGGTCTGTGTGTTCCTCCCCACTTCCAGCTCCCTTCTAGGGCCGAATTCCACTGAATGTTGCACACAAGAGTAGCTAGGTACATGTGTGTTGATATGCCTGCCTAACACAGTATAACAAAGCCTAGCAGCTTGAAAATAACCCTAATTAATGTACTAATTCTCAGGGTGAAATAAGACTGTCTACTGGCTGAGTTCTGTGTGGAGGTTTTAAAGGCACATCTGCTTCCAAGCTCATTCATGTTCAAAAACAATTTTTTTTGGACTGGCAATTGAACCCAGGGTTTTTGCATTGAACCACATTCTTGGCCATTTTTCATTTTTAAATTTTTTTTAAAATTTATTTTATTTATTTATTTGTTTGCTTGTTGTGTTTCTTTTGTTTATTTATTTATTTATTTTGTGGCTGGCTCAGCCTGCCCTGGTGGTGGGGCTGGCGCAGCATGTGGTGCTGGGGATCGAACCACAGTCCCTGCAGTTGCCTGAGCTTTCCTAAGCAGGCGCTCTAGACCACTGAACCATCTCGCCGGCCCTCATTTTTAAATTTTGAGACAGGATCTCACTTCAGTCCCTAGAGTGGCCAGGCTGGACTCAAACTTGCAATCCTCCTGCCTCAGCCTTCCAGAGTGCTGGGATGATAGGTGTGTACCACCACACCTGGCTTATTACACTGGTGATCCCAGTGGAAGTAACTGTATCCCCTGAATTGATCACCAACTGTTGCTGGTTAATGTCAGTGTCCTTCAGAGGGACTGCATTCTAGGTGCTGTAACACAGGTGTTAGGATCAAAAGAAACATCCCTTCCGATCCCTGCAGCTCCCCAGCCTTCTCTTGCCCAGGCAGGCTCAAAGGACTGTAGAGGCCCGGACACACCTTGAGAAGCAACCTCCAATTTATTATTATTACCTCTTAATTTGACAAAATATTAGGTTTCAATGTGCATAATATATTTCAGTCATATCCATCTCCCTATTGCATGTCCTCCGATGTCCGTGTCTTGGCCACGGACACCAGTTGTGTAGGAAGCCCCTGGAATATTACCAAGAACTCAGAAGGCACATACAGATAATGCGCATAGTAGTTATACTGAATGTGTGCCTCAAAATCTTGCCAGGGGTTGAGCAGATTTTGACTTGTTACCAAGGTCAACTGCAGGAAGTTCATGAGCAACCATTCAAAGATGTTTATTTGTGAATAATCATTTTCTACTTGGCAGTAGAACCCAGATCTCACTCATGCTAGGCAGAAGATGTGACACTGAGCTACATTCCCAGCTCAATTCAAAGATGTTTGTTTGTGAACTTGGAGTTTATAAATAAGAACTGCCTCAGCGATCTCCCCAAACCATAACTTTTTATAGCAGGAGCTACGTATCGCCAGCACTCTCACCAGGACAGAGACATCCCACAGATGCTTGCCAAGTGCCTCCTATGTTGTTGAGGCTGGTGGTCAATCAGCAGTATAAGGACAGGAGTCCTGGAAGTCTCAGGCCAGGATGAAAACCCCAGTATCAGTGGACACTGAGGAGGCTCTTAAGAGTCACATGCAGACTTCTTTTCATCCATCTCTGCACAAAATCCTCCCTTTACATCTTTTGCGACCTCCTGGAAATAAACCTGCAAGGCAGAGTTTATTTCATGCTTGGGCTGAGCAAGGTCTTCAACTTACCTCCACTCCTTGCTCCAGCTTTATTATTCTCTGTGATCTCCTTACCCTGGAGAGCCTGTCACTTTCGAGTTACCTCTTAGATTCTTCCAGCACCTGTATTATGACTTTTCCCGCACCAATCTTCAGAGAAGCCTTCTCTGGCTTCTAGCTGAAGCCAATCTTTCCTTGTATTTCATTTCACTGTACCCAATAGTTTGTAACACAACGTTGGGTGGCCAGTCACATCTACCCTGTGTAGGTGACATTTTGTCTACCAAAGCAAATGCTTAATTCAAGTTTGTTGAGTTGGTTGAAATGGGTTTGTCTGTGGAGTGCAGTTTGCTGTGATCAATTTTGCTTTCTGCATCCACTCCTCTTCTGTAACTCAGGTTAGGTCTGATAGGATGGCTTCTCTGTGTTGTATTTTATGGGAGACTGCAGGCTGCGTTAGAGTCCTCATCTGTGATTTGGGCCAGAATCACCTTGCCATGACCCACGCAGCTCACCAGTGGGTTCCAGGTCTCAGAATCCTCAGCTTTGTCCTGCCTCAGCAAGTTGCCAAGTCTCTGGCTCTTGTACTCTTCTTCTTTAGTCCTTTGACTGATGATAAACACCCCTGCTTTCAGAAGATGGTTGGTGAACAGTGGGATTCGTGGTTCTTTTTCTGGCTTTGAGTAATCTACTAACTACTTGGTAATATAGAAAAGGCAGATAATGAAGGAATTGATCTCAGAGATCACCAGGCAGATAGATGTCAATGCACACATTGGAAGCTGTCACCTATGCTAAGTGCCCATCCAAGTGTGTGTGCCTTACCTCATCTTCTGTAACTCCTGACCAAGAACTGAGAAGGCCTGACATAGACAGGAGCAGGAGCATGGTGATACAGTACGGCAGGGGCTTCTCCAAGCCTGACCTCTGGCACACAAGCATGGACAAACATCAGCACACACATGTTATCAGCCAGAAAATACCTGGGTATCACGGAGAGCCTAGGAAAAGCTCTGAAGCAAGCATATTTGCTGGCCGTGGACTTTTTTTTGTGGTGCCTTTTAGGGTGGCCGGGTACAAATATCTCTGACTGTTAGACTAACCTCAAGAACTGTGCTGCCTCTCTCATGTAGGTCCCCCTTCGGAATGTCTGCTAGGTGCCAAACATTTAGAGAGGCCCTCCCTGGCCACTGAGATATAAAGTTATGGCTTGTGTCTAGATATTTCTCCAAAGCCTCACACAGTCATAGGTGAGTTTTTTCCAGAGGTGGCTGGATCTGAGTGTGTGATTGATTCATGATGTAATCTTAGGATTAAGGGTGGGGGATTACTAAATCAGTCTGATTGACTTGGCACTATCCTAATCCCAGTATCCGGATACAATATAAAGGACAAAAAGGGGCTTGGCTTTTCCGACCTTGGATTGCTTTTGTTGTCTTCTATGTGCAATGAATTGTTCTTCTTTGCATTAACCTCTCCCACGTGCCACTCTGCCTTGGGGCCAGCCAACTATGGACTGAAACCTCTATACACTGTAAACTTTTACCTATCTCTGTGCAACAAGTAACTAAGTAACTACATAAAAGTAACTAAGACATACACTGGCTAGAAAAGAGGCCAGACCGAGGGTGCAATAAGGAGAGGAGATGGTAAGGACTCTGCTGTGTAGGTTCTGGTCAAGCGGCGTCATTTGTGGATTTCCTGGAAACCGAGCAGCTCAAATTCCAAGGACTAAAAAGATGCCTCTTGAGAAGCAAGCGCAGGAACCTCAGGAACTGCGCAGTGGTGTAGGCAAGGGCGGTAGATTGAACGAGGGAGATGGTAATGGAATGGAGACCCTAGCAGAGACCGCGTGGAGCGGGAAGATGGGCAAGCCTTTGGGAGACGCATGTGCTGTTTACGGAAGAGGCGATGGTGGGGCCTGACACAGCTTGCGCAAAGGTCCGCAGGAACTTGAGAACGGAGGGTGTCAATCACTAGGGAACGGTTTCCGCCCGGAGCGCTGAGCCGCGGACCGGAAGTCGGGGCGGAAGTGCAACGAGTTCAGTGCCTACTAGTCGCCTCCTCCCGCGAAGTTTGAATTCGCTGGCGGTGGGGGGCACCTAGGGTCGGCTGTGTTCTACAAAACCTGGGTTCTACAGAAGCCTGGATTCTGGAAAAACTCCCCGCGGAGACAAGTGGGTTGTGAGTCGCGGAAGTCCTACCGTTGGTTTATTGTTGGAGCGGTTCGCGAGCGGAGGGCACAGCTCGGTGCTCGGGTTAGCTGCGGGCCTCGCTAGCGGTTGCTGCGCTGCTCGAGGGTTGTCGATCTTTCGCCTTTCATTTGTCAGCCGCAGCTTCCAGGTTTGACAGAGACCTGGAGAGATTGATTGCTCCGGGCTACACGGGTTTGCATTGTTTGGATGACTTTGATTAAAGTCCATAGACTGTGTCCCTTTTGGGCTCCTGTTGTTTCGGTGAGCCCGGGTCGCCTTATCAGAGTAGGATGAAGTTTTGTGGAGTGGAACTAAGCAGGCTCACTCGTCATCTTCACGCCGTCTGGACCATTGTGATAGGATGTAACAGCTTTGCCTTCTGACTTTCTCCACAGGGGGGCGTTCTAAAAAGACTGATGTGCTCTATAGGGATTTCTCAGAACAACACTGCAGTACTGTATCTCAGTGCTACGTTCTGAGTGGCTGAGCTCCTGAGATGGTCATAGAGAACGCCAGGAGGAGTTTCACCGACACAAACAGCCTGCACTTGACCCAACCACTGTGGTCTCCTGAAAACAGGCTGATATGCCCAAGATAATCTTGAATGGTGTGACGGTGGATTTCCCTTTCCAGCCTTACCAGTGCCAACGGGAGTACATGAGCAAGGTCCTGGAATGTTTACAGAAGGTAAACCTGCAGGCCCTGAGGAATTTGTTCCAGCGATGGGTTGGCTGAAGCAAAGATGGAATGCACACCAACTACATCCATTCCAGCAAGGCTCTGAATGCTATCATAAACTGGCCTTATAGGTGGGAGAGATGACATCAAGTGATTTTAAAAAAAAATCATTCTAAATGGTGAGGGGTTGGCAGTGACTTGGGGGCTGGCTACTCTGAGAAGGTGGCATTTGAGCCAAGGTTGATGGTCGTGGAGTGGCCATCTTTTGGGGTTCTGGAGGAAGTGTTTCTGTGTTGAGAAGCAGCATAGAAACTCATCTTTCACTTTGAGAGTGACTCTGAACTTTAGGGGTGTGCAGATACATAGAAGGGGGCAGGTGGCTAGCTGCTGAGTTTCCTGGCTTGCCTTTTATAACCCACCAAGTGTCCTGCTCAGGCTTCTCATATGAGAGCTCATATGTAGGACATCAGATACTGTTTAGATAGGGCAGGGTAAATGCCTGGATCCACAATTGCAGGACACTTTCCTATTTTGAGATTCGACACCTAATTAGTCATCTTACTATTTATATTGGGCTGAAAAGTAGTCTCATTTTGGGTAATGCTTTGTAAATGGTTTTGCTAATGAGGGCTGAATTAACCTGTGGCTTTTAGGGATATGGTGGAAAATGTCATGTGAATTAATCCACCTCCCACAGGGTTTTTGAGGAGATCTGTTCCACTAGTTGCTGGGCTTGTCTCCAGGTTAGTG
>PVKN010019110.1:0-16517 GCA_004027915.1 Capromys pilorides | reverse complement strand
TTCTACTCAGCACAACAGGACGCACAGCCAGAAACCAAAGGGGAGAAGGTTCTCACGACTCGGCATCGACTGCAGACCATGCCGAGGCTCGCCTTGCCCCAGCAGGCCGCATGAAAAGCTTCATGCGCTTATCCTGACCTCCAAAGTGTGACTCAGGTGAATGGACCAGGCTGAGTACAAAGGAGACCTCTGAATGGTGGTGGCCACACAGGCAGGGCTTCCGGGAGGACAGGGCTGCTGCTCCTCCCAGCCGCACCCAAGTCCCGGCAGCTCCGGCAGCATCAAGATAATGAAAGGCAGAGACCTGGGTCCAAGAAAGGACCCACAAGTGGCTTCCCTGGGATTCTAGTCTTCATCCCATCCCCACCAACACCAGCAAAAACTAAGTCACCAGGCTGGACCTCCACCCACCCCTCTGGCATTGCGTGGTGTTGCATAAGGCCACAGAGGGAGCCAGGCCTGTCGCTCTTCCCACCCCATGGGGTCAGTAGGCAGCACAGGACAGCTGCGATCTCTCTGTGCCTCACTCCTGCCAGGCAACTAGGGGCCAGGGGAGGCCCAGCACAGAGCCTGGACTCTCACCCCATGGCAGTAAAGAGACCTCAGGTTCCTGTCACCTGCCAGAGTAATGTCATAGAAAACCAGCCCAGCCATGCACAGTGGTGCACACCTGGGAGGCTGAGGCAGGAGGACCACAAGGTCCAGCTCAGCCTAGCCAATTTAGCAAATGAGTGTGGTCCCATCTCATAAAAAATAAAAAAGGAGCCAGAGTGGTGGTGCGCATGCGTGATCCCAGTGCTCAAGGAGCCTGGGGGTGTGGGGGGGGTCACCACTTGAAACATAGCCTGAACAATTAGGCAATTTGGCGAGACGCTGTTTCAAAAAAAAAAAAATACACACACACACACACATACACACACACACACACACACACACAGAGGGGAGGGGTGGAATTAAAAGGGGAGTAGTCTGGAATACAGCTCAGTGAAAGGCCTGAGGTTTGATCCCCAGCAGTTAGACAGTGAGAGATAGAAAGATCGATCGACAGACAGACAGACAGAGACAGACAGGCAGGCAGGCAGGCAGGCAAGGCAGGCTGTGGGTGCGGCTCAGCATGAAGGCCTGCATTCCATCCCTAGTATCATGGAAAGGAGTTAAAAAGGGGGGGGGGGGGGGAAAACCAGCCCAAACACAGCCTCGTACAGTTCCTGCCAAATGCCCAGGTACCAGGGAACAAACACCTCTTGTCATACCAAAAATTCTATGGCATTCCATGACTGAACAAAGACATGCACACGGAGAGGCCAGAATAAAGCAGCCATTGTCAGCGACTCGATAAAGAACCGACACAGACTCACCAATAAACAGAGCCGGCGAGGGCCCCTGAGGAGGCTCCAACGATCCAACCACGCAGGGTGTAGCATAACCTGCCAGGTGGGTGTGTGCCAAGGGCACGGCGCTGGTTCAGCCTGGCATGCCAATGCTATAGATCATGGCATAGGGGGCAGAGTAAAAATCACACAGCAAGGCACACTGGCGAAGAACGTAGCACGAGACCACATCTGCTCACGATGGAAACTTTCAGGGAAACAGGAATGGAGAATTCCTTCAGTGTGATAAAGAAAGCCCCCAAAAGCCTACAGCTAGCATCACCCCAAGTGGGGGGCCACTGGGTTTTGGCCCAGAACCATGACTAGGACATCAGCTCGGTCACTCAAATTCAGTGTCACACTGGGAGGACATAGACCAGAAGGGAGAATTAAGAGTTCTATACTGGTCTGCACAGGAAACACAAAGGTTGTTACAAAAACAAAACAAAGCCAAGCCTAAGTATATCCAGAACAAATAACTGAGTTCAAAAAAAATCACAGGATACAAAATCAACATACAAAACTCAGCTGCATTTCTATAGGCTAACAAAGACCGCTCGGAAACCGATGCTGAAAATACTGTATGTGCTATGCAGTTTACCACAGCCCAGAAAGATGAAATACTGGGGTACAGAGTTAACAAGTATAGAATTTGTATGCCAAAGGCTACCGAACACTGACTTAAAAGATCAGAAAAAATCAAAAGACATGGAGGGACACACTTTCATGAATCAGAAGATTCAAAATAGTAAAGATGCAAATGCTCTCCAAATAGATAAACGCAAATTAATACAAATTCTATTAATATCCCAGCAATATCTCTAGTAGATATCAATGACATTATTATAAAATTGATGGAGAAAAAGAGGAATAAGAAGGACTAACATAATTTTAAAAAATCAGTAAGTTGGCAAGAATCAGTCTAGTCAGTCTTAAAAGTTTATATTACTTTACAAAGTGATGCTAATCAAAATTGTGTATATTGGTAAAAGGCTAAACACAAAACACTGGAATCTGGCCCACTGTCTAAAATGCAGAAATAATACCCACATCCATAAATGCCCACTGGTTTTTGTCAAAGGTCCAAAGTCATTGAGTAGAAGATAGTCTTTTCAACAAATACTAGAACAACTGAATAACCACAGCCATAAAGATAAACCTTGACTGTTACCTCACACTTTTCCCCCAAATTAACTTAAAATATGAAGGTTTAGCTCCAATCCATAAAACTCAAAAAAAAAAAAAAAATGATGAAAAAGATCTTTGGGAACTACAGTTGGGGTCAGAGTTGTTAGATCTGACTTTAGACCAATAAAAAAGAAATGAACTGTAACATACCCAACAACCTGATTGGTAACTCAGATCTCACCAAAATTAAAAATGTTTGCTCAGCAAAAGATACTGTTAGAAGACAAAAAGATAATCTCCAGACGGACAGTATATTTGTAAAGGACTCATATCTAGAACTTGTGAGAAACTGTCTTTTTTTTTATGTATTTAGTACAGGGTCTACAGGGTCTCAGTATGCAGCTCGGACTCGTGGTAATCCTCCTGTTTTCCACCTCCCAAGCACTGGGATTACAGTGTTGTCAGCCTCTCAAGCACTGAGATTACAGGTGCACACCACCACGCCCAATCTCGGTGGTCGTTTTAGCACAAGCTGGGAGGCAGGGCTGGCGTGGCATGCCCGGGATCAAACCTTGGCCCCTACACCTGCCTAAGCAGGCGTTTTAGTCCGCTGAACTATCTGGCTGGCTCGAGAAATTCTCAAAGCTCAGCAAACTTAAGAAAACCCCAAGGAAAACGTGAGCAAGACCAAAAGCCGCAACACTGGGGATGTTATGTTCAACCACTTTGGAAAATCATTTCACTATTTCTCAATCAATTAATTATGCAACTACCAAAGGGTCCACAACTGTATTTCTGGACTTTCAGGCCAGAAGAAATTAATACTATGTTCACATGAAAACCAATTCACAGACGCTTACATCGGTTTTATTTGTAACAGCCCCAAACTGGAAGCTAACAAGATGTCCTCAGGTGAGGATCAGCTAAACAAGTCGTGTCACAGCCACAGCAAGGAATGCCACGTGACAGCACACAGAAAAAACTACAGGGTAATGATTCCAGTCCCCAAGCTCTACAGATTGTCTGGTTCTATTTTATGACATCTGGGAAATGACCAACTCTGGAAACAGAGAACAAGTTTGAGGCTCCGCAGGAGTGGAGCTGCTCCACAGGCCGCTTCGGGTGCGGGGGCAGCGGGTGTCTTCAGGGCCTGCCCTGTTCCTGACCTTCTCAAATCCATCTCCTGGTTGTGCCACAGCTCTACAAGATGTCAGCATCGCAGAACGGGGTGAAGGGCACACGTCTGAGGCCTCTGCGTATGGTTCCTTATGGTTTCGTGTGAAGAAAAAGGGTTGTTTTTTAAGTAAAATTTTAAAAACCAATTCTGAGTGGTCCTGTGTATGCAAGACACAGTCCTTCATGCATTCCTGGTGCGAATGGAAACCGGTCTGGCCCCAGGAAAACAGCCTGGTGCTGAGCTTCTCCAGATGCTAGGTGGGGTCACTGATGGCCCAGAAGGGCCTGGGGCAGGAGACCTGCTCCAGGCACTGCAGCCGGGAAGTAGAGTTAGGGAGGAGCAGGGAAGAGAGGCAGACCCTCCCAGGCCACGCCCACAGTGACGTCAGGCCCTGCCTCCTAACAGCAAGGCATGTGAGATTGAGATGATATAATAACTGTAATGAGAGTAATTCTTCAGTTATGAGTATAGTCTCTAGTTGCATACATTTACCTATAAAAGTTTCAAGTATATCTTTATAATTGGGTACTATGCCATTATATAAAAATAGCACATTTTTTAATCCATTCTTCAGATAATGGGTATTTGAGTTGTATCCAAGACTTAGCTATGACAAATTGCTCTGCTATAAACATGGGTGCACAAATATCGCTGTGGTACGAGGTTTTCAGTTCTGGAAAAATATCCAGGAGGGGAATAGCTGTGTTGAACAGGATCTCCAATCCTAGTTTTATTGAGGAATCTCCACCCTGATTTTCCTAGTGCTCGTACAAGTCTGCACTCCACCAACAGTGGAGAAGGGTTTCTTTTTCCTCACAGCCCCTCCAGCTTTTTTGTGTGTGTATATTTTAGGGAGAGGGTCTATGGGGTGTTAAGAGTTTCACTACTAGTTCAGACTAGTAGTGATCCACCTGTCTCCAGCCTCCTAAGAGCTGGGACTACAGGCATGCGCCACCACACCCGGTCTCAATTGCTGCCTCAGTGAACCCTAGGGGTGGGTTCACAGACCTAGGGATCCAACCCCTGGTCCCTGCATCTGCTTGCAGGCGCTTTGACCTCCAGCATCTGTTATTGGTTGATTTCTCATGACAGCCATTCTTTCTGGGGTGAGACTGCATCTAACCTGAAAGAGTAAATAAACTCTGAAAGGCACAATAGATACTGTGAAAGGGAAAGAAACTGCTCAAAAGGAAAGTTCAGCTGGGATGAAGGGAATGAGAGCAGAAAGAAGGAAGGAAGGGGGAAACACACACACACACAAGGTAGCTAAAGTAATTGCACTACTAATTTTTATGCGATATAATAACCATTACTGAATTCCTGTCATCTTGTTTTTAGAAATTCTATATCACTTCTAATTTTTTTTTAAATTCTCTTTAAAATGAAACTTTTGGGGGCCTAGGGAGATAGCTCTGCAGCACAAGTGCCAGCCTGACAAGTGCAAGGTCGTGAGTTTGAACCCCGGCCCCGCCAAATAAATAAATAAATAAAATGAAACTTTTTAAAAAAGTCATTCTGTGAATAGTTTCAAATGCATCTCACTGTTTGGAGCTTTTATTTGAACTTCCCGGTATAACAACTATTAATAAAGCTGTTTTTAAGATGAATCATAAATAACAACTGTTGTGGAGCTGTGAATGTGGCAGCCAGATTAGAAATCTACCGTATGTTATTTCTGTGAAAATTTTCTTTCTCTTGATTAATTTCCCCACACGCTGAGAACTCAGAATTGCCCCACTGGCCTTGCTAGGAGCCAGACTGAGGGTGTGCTCTGAATAGCCGCTCACGGTCTCTGGAGCTGCGACCTGGCAGTGGCATCAGAGGTGCGTGGCCTCAGGGGACCCAGGAGATGTGGCCTGGGGACCTGGGGACAACAGCCTGCACTTCGCACTTCAGGAGAGAGTGTGAGCTTGGGGGAGCCTTCCCGGGTGGCTGGTTGGGGTGGCAGAGGAGGAAGTCCCAGGAATCGAGGTGGCCTTCAGATGCCCCGTGGTAGGCAGAGAGTCCAGGGCGGGACTGCATGAGGGGGCTGTGAATACCCCGAGGTCCCCAGGGGTCTTAGCAGAGCTATCTTGCCAGCCCGCAGCCGCCCTTTCTCCATGTCATGGGAGGCAGACTCTGACTAAGGGACCTGGCTGTCCTTTCCCAAAATTAACACCAGTGACCTCCCTGTTTCTACCTGGTAAACTCCTGCACATCCCTCAAAGCCCTGATCCCACACCCCGTATAGCAGATGTTTCCAGCACCTGGGTGCCAGGCACCTGCTGTGGCTGTCTGTGCATCAGTGGCTGGGGACCTCTGTTGATACCTCCTCAGGGACTCAGCCGCAGAGCCACAGTGTCATGGTGTCACCTCTCACCAGTGCCTGGGGTGACTGAGGCCCCAGGCCCCATGTCCTGGCTGCTCCCCCAGGGAAGGGGCATGTGTGCAGCTACAGGCAGGTACTGGGGGCAAAGCCTGGGTGCAGAGGGGCAAAGAAGGAAGCTGCCGGGCAGCCGTGTCGCGCTCCCACATGGCAGGGGCTGCCAGAGCTGCCAGCTGTCAGCTACCACCAACCCATCCAGGCTGGACACAGGTTTGCTTTTCTCCTGTGGACCCTGGCCAGGGTCACCCTGTCCTTCTCCTGCCAGCTCCAAGCCATGGGACAGCATCTTTCTCCTGTGGCCCTGGACCCCAGGGAAGACTCCCCCCAGGCCCCCTCCCTCACCCCCATGGTAAGGACCCAGTGATACGGAGGGCAACCTCCCTAACTCCTCCTGGGAGGCTAGAGGAGGCGGTGTGTCAGGGGAACTCTCCTGAGGATGGGACACAGATCCACACTCAGAGCTGGAGGGTCCCATGCCCCAACCCAGGCAGGGACAGTACGTGAGCTGCCCACACAGTCTGCAGGGTCCACCACAGCTCAGGTCAGAGCAGAGGGACTGAGAAAAACAAAAGAAGGCTGCTTCCCTCACCCACCTGCCACACAGGGCCAGCACTGCCCTTCTCCTCTCTTATTGCCTGGCACCTGAGGACAGGGACAGACTCTGTCCTGGGGACATCCCACCAGGCCCAGGCCAGCCTCCCGCTACTAGATCCTGCACATGGCTCTTGAGTAGAGTGGAAGACCACACACCCGGCAAGGGTTACAGATGGCTCTGCTGCCCCCTGAAACTCCCAGGTCACACCCAGC
The DNA here is from genome assembly GCA_004027915.1 of Capromys pilorides. Taxonomy (NCBI): domain Eukaryota; kingdom Metazoa; phylum Chordata; class Mammalia; order Rodentia; family Capromyidae; genus Capromys; species Capromys pilorides. Next base: position 9,670 of record PVKN010019110.1, on the reverse strand, counting down.
CCTCAGTGCGACTACCTCTGGGAACATAGCCCTGAAAGAAGTAATTCTGTAAATGAGGCCACTGTGGTTGGCCCTATGCTGATCTTGCTGGCATCCTAAGGAGAAGGGTGTGGGACACGGCAGGGTTGTGTCCACGGGACAGCCACAGGGACACAGACAAAGGTCCCATCAGCCAGCTGCATACAGACAGTGTCTTCAGGAACCGTCCTAGACTCTCACACCCTGTACTGTGGAATTCGATTTCCCCTAAAGCCACCCCTTTGGGGCCCCATCCCAGCACCCAGCGCTGATGTGGTCCAAGCTGGCACCCAGTGACCCTGCGGCTATCCCAGGACATGTGCCTATGAGAAACACAACTTGGGGCTTGTTAAAGGCCCTGTGTGGGCCACACCCAGGCTGACTCTGCGGCTACACTGTCCTTGTGAACACCACGCCCTGAGCCCGGCAGGCCTGCACCCTCCCAGCTCTCTCTGCCTACACAAGTCAGGCCTGGGGTTGCCCTCCCCCAGATGGGCTCCCCCAGCCTCTGGCCAAGTGTCTCCAGTGCTACTGCAGGTCACCTCCCCTCATCATGCTGGACACACTGGGCCTGGGGCTCCCACCTTCTGTGCCAGGACCACGGAGCTGGCCACCCCCTCTGGAGCACAGGCTGCCAAGACACCTCCTCAGGTCGAAGCACCCTTCAGACTGCGTAACTCAGCAACATCAATCATGATGATGGAGAAAAGGTTGCAGGCCCAGAGCCAAAACTATCTTGGGCTATCTCACGTAGTCGCCAGTCTGCCTGGTGGGCAAGACTAACTCAAGGCACACAGAAAGGATCCTTCATTTATACTTTCTGCAAAGTTTGCATCACGTGACACAAGGCTGCCTAGCGACCAACAGCAGGCCTGAACCAGACAAGATGTCTTTCTCAGCACTGGGGTAGCTTGCGCGGAGGCCCAGTCCCGCCTACGCACACTTGATCAATTTCCTGGCTTCCTAAGGTTCCTAACAATCTGAGATCTCTCAGAAAACATAGCCACTTACTTTTAACCTTTGCAAGGCACCTAACATCCTCAGGGTGGTTAGAAGACCCTCTCAGGATGCAGGGCTAGAATTAGCAGACCTCACAGCTCCGTCAACCCCAAGTCCAAGAATGCTGGCCGCTAACATAGGAAACCCACAGGAAAGAGGCTCCGGACGACCTACCTAGTGCCCCTTCCAAGCATGTGGTAGATGCAGGGGCTTAGGGAGTTTCCTTTTCACAGTACCAGGGATTGCACAAAGAGCCTTTGCATACAGCTATGCCCCAGTCCTCTCTTATTTTTTTATTTTATTTTATTTTAATTGGGAGAGAGGAACTCACTAAGCTGTTAAGTTGCCCAGGCTGGGCTTAAACTTGTGATCCTTCTGCCTCAGTCTCCCTCAGTGCTGGGAATGCAGCTGACACGTGCTACCACGCCCAGCTGATTTACAACCTTCCTTGGTCTGTGACTATAAAGCTCCTGTCACCCCTGTACAACAGAACTTGTCCGCCACTCAGCGTAACCTGAATCCCTATTCCTGGGCCATGGTTGCTCCTATTTGGCTCAGGATAAATTATTTCCTGTTTCCTTTACATGCAGAGTTGTTATTTCACGTCCTTGCCAGAGAACCCACAGCCCAAGACAGTGTAGGCAGTCGGACCGGGCCACCTTAGCAGAAGCCAGGCTGGACCCCAACACAACCAGGGGCTGAATGACTGGAGGGTGAAGGAGCCCAAAGAAATACCCGCTCCCCACTGTGGATGCCGAGCAGGTGAGTGCTATCGAGGCGCAGAACACTAGCTCGGTCCCAGGGGGCAAATTCCAATCAACGCTGAGGGTGGATACGAAAACAGGCATAGGTAGAAGGAGACAAGAAAAACTCAGAATTTTAAAATCGTATTTTTAAGGAAGCCTACAGCTTCAGGACATAAGCCCAATTTAAATTGTTTTCTCTCTTCTCGCAAGACACAAAAATAAATCCGGGCAACTCCCTTCTACCTTTTCATCTGTGCATAGATTGCCTCTTTTCACCTGAAAATTGTGGTTATCCTCAAGGAAGCGGCAGCACTGGCGGGCAGCAGATCTCAGCCTCCAGCACGCACTGACAGCTCTCATTCTAACAGCCAGCCGAGGGGTAACCCGTGGGGCTGGGGGACACGCCTCCCAGATCAGGACGCCCCCAGATCCTGCAATATTCTCAGACCACAATGCATCTCTGTCTCTTGAGAACCCGAATTCTATTTCTTCGAGTGCATACTTTAAATTCCTGCTTCATAAATCCCATCATGCCTCTTACTGGCTTTGACTGTGGGAATCCAGGAACCTGCAACTTAATTTATGGGTGGGGTGGATTTAGAACCCTGTGTGATGACCCCTGGGACATAGGGAGGCTGTCCCTAGGGCTTGGGGGTGGTACACCCTTCTACCCAGTGAGAAGTAGGTTGGCCTGGAGCAAAAATATTTGGGCACTGGTAGAGGCATCTGCTTTATGGACAGTCAGGAGGATGGCTGGGGCCCTGCAGTCTCCCCTGCAGCCCCGCCGGGGTCGCTGGGCAGTGGGCTGCTGTTTGCAAGACCTGCGTGTCCCATCGAGTCTTTGGGTCAGCGTAAGGGGCTTTTATTTGTTGTTGTTGTTTTGATACTGAGACTCAAACTCACAACCTCAAGCTTGCTGGCAGGTGCTGTGCCATTGAGCTAAGTCCCCACCCAATAAGGGGCTTTGGAGCAGGGGGCCTGCATCTCTGAACAGTGGCCCCACTGCCCCGCTACCTGCAGGCCAGGGACGCAGCATTGGCCACAGGGCACAGCCTGTGTGTCTGGGACATCACTGGGAGACCTGCAGCCTCAGGCCCCAGCCACACCTGCTCGGAGACTGAGCACAGCCCCACCTGCCAAGGGCCCTGAGCACGCACTCTCTCTGCTGGGCAAGGAGGACAGAACCCCCAGCCCCCATGTGCGGCTCCACGCTGGACCCGGCTCCCACCTAAGCCCCGATTCTCCCGCTAGTGACTCGGACACAGCCCGCAGCCATCCTGGCAGCCCACTCAGGGCCATCTCCCTCCAGCTCTGCCCACCTCCAAGGTTGCCCCTGGGAATGTAGGAGCGGCACAGCGGGTGGAGCATGTTTCGCAGCAGCACATTACATACGCTGCGCGTGGCTCCAGCCAAGAGTCACCCAGCGGCTGCAAACACAAAGCGGCAATGTTAAGGAGAGAGAAAATTAATCACCCGGTGAGACCCGCCCACCCTGCCCCCGTGGGCTGAAATACCACACTGTGCCTCATTAATATGCCTAATGATATGCTCCTACAGCCAACTAATGTATGTTAACTAGAAACTGAAGTTAAATGTAATAAATAAAAGTAAAACGACCTATATGCGTATAGGAAGGAAATACAGAACGAAACAAACTACAGGGAGGCGCAGTGACCTATGCAGCTGGGCAGGCTCACACGTCATGCCGCAGTGCACACACACACATACACACATGTGCACACACATGCACACACCCACGCGCCGCCTCGCACAGTCATGCACGTATCCACACACTCGCCAGTGCACACAGACGGCAGCGGCCACTCCATATCTCACTGCTGCCAGGACACGGACGCCGGCCCTCCCTGCAGAGCCTGCTCGTAAAGAGAAATGGTGCGTGTGGTGTGTGGAACACTCTCCCGGATTTGCAACGAAAGCAGAACACAGCTGAGAGGTGGATCTGCTCCTGTCACCACCTTGGCCACCAGATCCCAAGGCTTAGCAGGTAGCACCCAGAGCCCCCTGCTGGAAAAGAGTCGGGGTCCCCAGGAAAGGTGCTGCAATGCACCAGGCCTCATGCAGAGGCTCTCGGTCACCCTGCCCTGCCCTGCCCTGGCCTAAGGAGCAGCCACGGCACTTCCTGTCAGCCATGGCGAGGAGCCCATCGTGGGCACATGGGGGCTGTCGCTGTGTCAGGAGACCCCCCTTCAATTTCCAGGCATCCTAGAACCACCAGCATGTCCTGGGTTGGCCACACTTAGCCGAGAATGGTGACACCTTAGCCTCCTGTCCCAGGTCCTTACCAGCAGGTGAGACCAGACCACAGATGCATACACTCCTAAGCCATGGTCAAGAGGCCAGGGAAGCCTGTCCAGCTGCATCCAGAAGACAAGCACTCAGGGCCACCCCTGTCACCATCCATAGCCACTGAGCAGCTCAGCCCCTGTAGGGGACCCAGGCCCATTGGCTTGTCCAGACTCCACTTATCAAGTGACACCTGGATCATAGCCCCTGTCAGCAAGCCCAAAGCCCAGGCTCGGAAAGCCACAGCAGCTGCCCACTGGTGGCTCACCCATGCCCTCACCTGCTTCTCGTTCTCATCCTCCAGCCGCAGGCGGTCCTCGATGCAGCCCCTGGCCTGCAGGAAGGCCTTCCTCTGCGAGCGCTCCGTCACAATGCGCACGAACACGCCATACATGTTCACGCCCACGAAGAGTAGCGCATTGGCCCCAAGCTGGGTGGACAAAGAAGATATAATGTGTGGGCTTGGACAGGCAGGTGTGGGAGGGACACAGCTGCCGGGGAGCATGGAGGGACCCCCTCCCCAACAGCTTCACATGAGCCCCAAGAAGCCGCAGGATGGGCACAGGCACAGATACATGCTTGTCCATCCTGCATGGTGGCAGGGAGCTGAATGATATCCAAGGCTAGCTCCGAGGGCTAAAGTTTGTCCCCCCCCCCCAAATTCATATGTAGAAGTGTTAACCCCAGGACCTCAGCCTGTAGTGGTATTTATACATGGGGCCTTTAACACAGTACTGAAATGGTGTGATTAGGATGGCCCTGACCCAGTCTCACTGATGGCCTTCCATCAGGAGAGGTACACAGGGAGAAGATGGTCTATAAGCTGAGGACCCAGAGGAAACCAGCCCTGCAACTGCGTTAGCCTGGACAGCCAGCCTCCAGCAGTGGCCGAAAGAGTTTCTGTTCCTTAAGCTCCCTGTAGACAGTAACAGCAGAAAGAGGGCTTTGTTTGGAGGTCTGTGGAGCATTCTAGGCTTGGAGAAAGCAAATGGACTGAAGTAAAACCCAGGGTGATTGATTTCACATGAAACGGGCACCAGCTCACCACCCAGAGAGACAGCTTCCACAGATTGGTCCCTGTGGGGCCCTGGGACTTCCCCACTATGACAGCCACCACCCTGAGGCCAACTGTGAAGGCCTGGCCAGAAAGGAACAGGGCTGCTTTGGTTACAATCAAATCCCAAGCCAGGATGGTGGTGTACGTGTAATAATCCCAGACTCTGGGAGCAGGAGGGTCTCAGCTTAGCTTAGGAAACACAGCAAGATCCTCTCTCAAAATTAAAAGATAAAAAATATAGAAGAGGTAGAAGTACAACTCAGGGCAAAGACCCAGTCTTCAATCTCCACTGGCAGAGGATGGGGTTGGGATCCCAGGAACGTAGCGTTTCTGATTTCCTGGTTCTGAATCAGCTCCAGCCAAGCCACACAGGACAAAGAACAGAATCCACAGGCCTGGGAGATGTCCAGGAGGACCCTGTGCCTGGTCACAGGGCCAAATGCGCACGGGATGAGGCTCAGCCCCAGGCATCAGCACTGGCTGCTGGCCCAGCAGGACTCCTGCTCTAGTCTGACCCTGACATGAGACCACAGGCCCAGAGCCAGGCAGACACTTCTCCACAGCCACACAGGACCATGACAGGTCCCCGTGCGAAACACTCACCTCACCTAACATAGCCACAGGTACCATGTAAAATGGAATCCTCCCCCATTGGCTGTAGAAAGAGAGGATTTCTTCATCTAGTTAAACTCGTCATTGCCACCTCTGTTGCACAGAATGACAACCTGCAGCTCTCAAGTGTCCCTGGCCGTTGCAGACCTTCTGGACAAATACCTCAGATGGGACTGCACGTTCCACTCTGTACTCTATGAAGCACAACACATGGGGCATGTGGGGCAGGGATCCAGTGACAGAACTCCTGAGATAGAGGGGACCGCCCTGACAGAGAGGAGCCATAGGGCTGGCAGGAGTCTCTGGAAAGCCTGCAGAGGAGACCTGGCAGTGCCTGGCACCCCTGGGTGCTCAGCCAGGAGCAGGTGGGAGAAGGGAGCGCTGGATGGCAGAGAAGGATTTGGGCACCTTCTCACTCGAGGTGTCTGCAGTGACCTCTGTTCTAGGGAATTAAAGTGACAGCCAGGCATGAAGTCCCTGTTATGAACTGAATCTGAAACATCCCCACAGGCCCAGTGACAGCCTCTGGGAAGTGACTGGATCACGGGGGCTGTCATTTCGCCAGCAGCTTAATCAGCTGGTGGATTGAGCATTCCGTGGTGTCACCGGGAGGAGATGGAAAGAGGAACTCAGGTCTGGCCAGAGGGCCCGGCTCATAGCGGCAGGGCCTTGGCTACGCCATGTGGTCCCTGGCTGCTACTCCGGCCCTGGCCCCTCTCCCTACTGCCGCCGGGCTGCTGAGCTGTGTGGCTTTGCTCAACCTGGCCCTGAGCAGAGCACACCAAGGGTACAGGGACCTCACAGGTGGCCCTAACCTGAGCTGATGTACAAGCCCAGGCCAACCTCGCTTTGAGCTTTTTCTGGCAAATGCCAACACTAAAGATGAGAAAGTGCACTTAGCCAGTGGAAGCAGCCAATACAGCGACAGATGGATGCAGAGGGAACCATCAGTTGGTGCAACTGTGTAGTCACCGACTGTGCTTCTTCAGTCAGCGTCCCCTAGACAGCTGTGCCCAGTCTTCAGTCAGCAGAACGTTAACCTCTTTTGAGGTAGTGTTTCCCCACTCGTGAATCACACCTGACACATAACAACTCACTAGAAATTCCACTGTGCCTCGGTTTACTTTTCTATACCTAAGGATATGCCCAACAGGAAGCTGGAAATATCTCCAGTCAACAGTCAGGTGTACTCAAGAAATACATTACAGCCATCTTCAAAGTAGTGACTGGGAGTAAGGACAGTGACCATGGATCTGCAGGGCCCTGGCCCTGGCCAATGGGCAGCCTCTGCCAGAAACCCCCAGTCCTGCTGAGCCAGAGGGGCTGACACCAACATCGCCGCCACCACACATGGGCAGGGTTAGGGAGTGGTGTTTCCTGGATGTCACAACCCTGACAGTGGCCAGGCAGAAGGCCAGAGAACACGGTGGGACGTGCCAGGGGCTGGCTTCCCACACCTCTGAGCCTCATCACTGTGAGCATGGAGACCCTGAACCTCTGTCCCACTGTAGCCCTGAGTGTCTCCATGTCAGAGGACTCGGAGCAATTAATTCACTGTGACCAACTTTGCCATGCGGTCCTGCCCATCTCACTGTGACCTGAACATCTACTGGTCACTCTGACATTTCCAAGTCACCTTGAGCATCTCAGCGTGACCCGAACACGTTTCTGCAGCCCTGATACCTCCAGGCCACTCTCAACTTCTCGCTGAGACTGACCCCTCCGTGCGACCTGCACGCCTTCCTGGGACCGAACGCCAGCCCTTTCTCTGCTGACCCTTCCTCCTGAGCTTCCGTCATGGAGCAGACAGGTCTGGGGCCCAGTGTTCCCCGTGCATGCACCAGCCAGGCAGTCAGGCTGCGCTCGGTGCCTTCGGTCACTCACTAAGTGCCAGCGGCCTCCACGTGCGCTTGCGGGGCTGCTCGGTCTCTCACAGAGCCATGCTGCTGCGCTGCCACTCTCAGAGACTTTCTATCCCTCATCGCTCTGGTGCCAGGCCTTGGAGGTGACGCCCCGCCTGGCGTCACACCTTCTGCACTCCCACCACTGGTGCCCCTCGCTGGTCTTCTCCTACAGGCCAGCCCTGCCAGTGCCCCCATAATTCTGCAGTTGCAATCACAGCAGTGCAAAGGCTCTGGCTGCGTGAGCACACAGCCCGTGGCACAGTGGCAAACAGCAGCCTGGGCTCCTCCCTTGGAAGGCCCTGCCCATCCCGGGCTGGACCCCTCCCTCCTGCAAGCTGATCCACATTAGCCACCCGGATCACCTGGAAACAGTTCCCAAAGCATCCCAGATGCAACATGCAAAGTCAGCTGGCCACGCCGCCCCAAGTCTCCCCACCACTGGGGAGGGACGAGCATGTCCCCCTGCACACTCCCAGCTCATACAGGTGCTGTGTGCCACGTGTGCTTGTTCTCAGAAACACCCGGGGTGAACACACGAGGGACGTGGGCTGGGCCCACAGCCTTGGCTATAGGAGTCCTCAGGTACACAGCTGAGCCGGGGGAAGCCCAGGTAAGTAGCTGGTGGTATCCTGCGCTCTGGGCTGCAACAGGAGTGGGTCACAGCCTCAGAGCAGATCAGACACTGGACGGCACGTGGCACCTGACAGACAGCAACAAGGCGGGAGAGCCAGGCAGGCTGCATCGAGGACTCCCACGGGCACCTACCCTGGGCCAAACACCAGAGCAGAGCCCAGCGCCCACAGGTATAGGCTGTATCAGGAGGATGTCAGGGCCACCAGGGAGGGGACTCGAAGGACGTCCACAGCCCCAACACGGGACAAGAGCAGGGGCAGAGGCTGGGGAGGCTGAGGGAGGACGGTCTCCCAAGACCCAAGGGTGCACTGTTCCACTAGACGAGACCGATGAGCACCAATGGGAGTCACCAGGCACCACGGGGTCCGAAAGGGGCCTGCAAGGCCGTCAGCAGTCCCTTCCCAAGGGACGTGCAAGGCAGGCGGACCCTAGACCCCAAAATAAAGCCCGTCATTAAGAACAGCACAGCCTCCCTTCTGAGATTCGCCGCATCTTCACTTCCTTTCCTTCCTGGCTTCCTCCCAGGACACAATGGACTCAGACTGCAAAGAGGGAAAGCGAGTCAGAGGGGCAACAGCTGGGGCCCCGTCTATGGGAAGGCTGACCTGCTGGGAGGGGGCCACCCCTTCCTCCCGGAGGACCCTGGGACCTGAGGCAGCGGAGGCCTCCGCAACCACAGCAGTGGGCCCAGGTCGGGCCTGTCTGGAAGTGGGCGACATCCCACCCGCACCCACCAGCTCCAGGCAGTGCTGGGCCTGCTCTCTGCTCCCCACCTGGCCACATTCCCTCCTGTGAGTCTGCCTTCCCCGTCTGAAGCGGCTGAGGTTTCTTCCCCTCCTAAGGTCTGGGTCATTCCCTGGGCTCTCACACACCCACCTCTTGTGAATGGATGTGGAGGGGCGTGGCTGAGGCCTATTAGCGACTCCCAGATAAAGAGGGTACCCCAGTCTCTGCATCCCACGCGTGCTCCACGCCACAATGCCTCCTCCGCCCGTGGGCTCCAGGGTCAGCGATGTCACAACCATCATGTGAGTCCTATTGGGGGCAGGGCCTGCGGGAGCTGGGCAGCCCTCGAAACTGCCCCCCTTTTCCCCTGCCCCCTACACTGTGCACCACTGATCCCATGAAGCAGACAGACAGCCTAGGGGCAATGGAGCGGATGAGGTCCCCCAAGCACTGAGACATTCTCATGCTCCCCAACTCTCCTGAGCAAGGACTCAATAAGGGGGAGCCCCACACCCCAAGTCAGAGCCCCCCACCTCACAGAGGTCAGAGCAGGAGATGGACAATGAGGGCTAAGAAGGCTACATTGAAGTAAGGCCTGGTCACACGTGCATGGAATCCCGGCACTGGGGAAGCTGAGGCAGGAGGAATACTCAGTTCAAAGCCAACCTGGA
>PVKN010019109.1:0-16510 GCA_004027915.1 Capromys pilorides | reverse complement strand
TAGGGGCTGGCGTAGGGCAGCGGCACGGGCACGGGGTACGCGCCCGCGTGCTCGCGGCGGCCCCGACGGGTCCTCCGCAGGGCCTCTTCGTACGAGATCTCAGCCGAGGACTTCCAACGCCGGTAATCGGTTCGTTTGTGCTTAGGTTTGGCCACCACGGCCTCCCGTCCGTGGCCGTGCGACGCCTTGCTTCCGGCCCTGTGGCCGCCCGCCCCCACGGGCCGGCTGTGCAGACCCTCGGGGGCCCCGCCTCCGCCCTTCCGGCCCTTGCAAGAGGCCCTCTTGGGTTTCCTATTTGTATCCAAGTCGTCAGGGAAGCGACACTTCTTGCCGGCGGCGCGGGTCTTCTTCCTGACCGTGGGCAGACCGCCGTCGAGGCCCGCGAGCGCCTGGCCGCACGGCCGCAGGGTGGAGCTCCTCGCGCCGTCGCCCGCGCTCCTGTGGCTGTGGCCGCGGTGGAGCCTGGCTGCCGGCTGCTGCTGCTGCCCGGGGGTGAACTGCGCCTTCACCAGGGGCCTGTCCTCGAGGCTTTGGGAAGAAGAGCCCTGGCTTTTGAAGTCCAAGGCCGGCCTCTCCTCCACCACGAAGGCTGCGGACAGCAGCGGGGGAGGCCCGGGAGCCAGGGCCGGCTGCGGGCCACTCTTCTGAGCCATCTTCTTCAGGGGCTGCACAGCTCTGTGCTCGGGCGCGAGCCCGGGGCCCTGGCCCGGGCTCTCCTTCTGAGCGGCAGCCGGGGTCTGACCACTTTCCTTCAGGGCCTCTCCTGCCCCCGGGGCGGCAGCACACCAAGCCTGATCCTGGGAGGCTGCCTTGGCATTTTTGGGGAGGTGTTTGCTGGGGGGTTCCAAGGCAGCACCTGCCAGGCAGCCGTCGGACACTATCAGCCTCTTGCCTTCCAGTTCTGCCTTGGATTCCTTTGACCACTGCTTCGGCGGGGAGAAAGTCGAGGTTTCCGGAGAGGGCATTCCACCAGAGGGCAAACACACCAGCTTTGAATTCTTCAGGTTGACACTGCTGACCGGGGCGCCACTGCACCCAGCGGCCCTGACACACACGCTGGCATTCCTCAGAAGCCCTTGCGTGGGGTCTGCATTCACACTGGTCCTGGGTTTGTTAGTCCTTACAGGGTGTGGTTTTTTCTGGACCAGGCTCAAAATGTAGCCATCCATTTTCTTACTGGATGAAGGATGGGAGGCAGGCCACAGACTGCTTGGCGATGGTAAGGAAGCATCTGTTTTGGCAGCATCTAGTTCGGGTTCAACACAAAGGTCAGTGGCCCGGTTCTCCAGCTGCTCCTCCTCCCTGAGAGGGCCACTGGACAGACACAGGAGGAACATTGGGCTCTGCACAGCCACTGCATGCAAGGGGCTGGGGTAGCGGTAGACATCGTTCCCATTCTTAGACGCCAGATCACACTGGTACTTGGGATTCACATCTGCAGCTTTGGGGCAACCATCTGAGATTGTCAAGGCTGCCTCCAGGGGACTGCAAAAGCAGGCGCTAGAGTGACAGCTGGACAAGCACTCACTGAACACGGAGTTGGAGGAATTGGAAAGGGATCCAGAAGCCCCATCACTCAGTTCATAAAACCCCGAGCTGGGCCCGCTGTCCGTCTCCAGGCGCTCTTCAGATGTCTTTTCTACATCCAGTCTCAGGTCACTGATTTGCTTGTCTAGTTCTTGCAACTGATTCAACAAACCAGCATCTCTTCTCAGGCAATTCAGCTGCTTCCGCAGCAGCAAGATGTTCTCCTCCAGGAACTTCTCCTCCAGGCGGCTCCGCGGCGCCGCCTCCCCCGGCAGCAGCTCCCCGGCGCGGGCCGCAGGACCGCCGCGAAGGGCGCCCCAGACCAGCAGCTCCTGGCGCTGGCGCAGGAAGCCCAGCTCCGCCAGCCCGGCCAACGTGGCCTCCTGCCGCTCGCGGGTGCGCTGCCGCTCCGTGTCCGCCTCGCCCTTCTCGCCCCGCGCCGCGCCCGCCGGACTCGGCTTCATGACCCCGGCCGGCTGGAGCAGCCGGCAGCGCGAGCGCGAAGGAGCGCGGCGCAGGGCGCCCGGGCGCCGGCCCCGCCGCTGATAACGCCCCCTAGAAAATAACTTTGAGGAGCGCCGAACAGGTCGAGGAGGAGGCGGCGGCCACCTCTTGGCGTGTCCAGGACCATGGCCACCAGCCGCCTGCACCACGTCCCAGGCCCACGTCGGACCATAGTGCACCAAGGCCCGCGTCCAAGGCAGCACCAGCCGCGGGTGCGCACGTGCCACGTGCAGCACCACATTCACGCGGGGGATGTGCTGGCCAGGCTGGCACTCCAGCACGGAGTCACAATGGAAGAAGGGGTCATAAACTGTTTACCAGTGATTGCATATTTCTAAAGAAAACGCTGAGCATCCCAGTTACATCACAGAAACCCTTACTGTTCCATGGACTGAACTCTCCCCACTCTCCAGAAAATGGAGCTGGAGACAGCACATTTCCTCCCGGGGAGCAGCTGATGGTGGCAGGGGCCAACCTCCCTCCTCTCAGTCCCAGGACCTGGCCCCAAGGCCCATGCCATGGGGCCTGAGGAGGTGTCCAGAGACCTCCTGGACAGGCTGGACCCGCAGATCAAGCGGTCTACGCAGGCGGCCCAGAGGCTGACCTCCCTTACCAGGCACCAGCTTCACGCTGACCTGCTTGGGAGACTGGCAACCCTAGCAAATCCAAATCCAAAACCGAAGACCCAGGTGAGCTTTGCGATTCCTGTAGCGCCGTCTTGGCGAAGCAGCGGCCACTGCCCTCCCGGCTTCCGAAGAGTTCAAGTTTTACTGCCGCATGGTAGCTGGTGTGTGCTAAAGCCCATCGCTTGTGTGGGTGGCAGCCTTTCTCAGCCTTGCTTGGTGACCCGAATTTTGTGAAAAGTCTGGTGGATTTGTGTGTTTATAACAAATGCTACACAGAAATTATATTTCAATATGTATTATACATTCCATGATAAAGGAAAGAACCAAATTTTGTCTGCTATTTTGTAAAACTTAATTGCAAATATCTGAATGAGAAAATAAACTATGTTTTCCTAAACAAGATTTAAAAAAAAAAAGAACTTCAAAGGAAAAAAGCCTTATAAAGGAACCTTTCCATTTAAACTGACAGACATCCGAGTCATACAAGTGGAAGGGGAACGGAGCCCACTGGCTCAGAGATCTGACGTCAGATCTGGGGCTGGCTCCAGGCACAGGCTGGCCTAGGGCTCAGGCTCTCGTGGCGCGCTCCACTCCCGGCTATGTGCAGCTGGAAGGACTCCGCCGCGGTGATCGGGATGCCCCTGCAGCCTCCCACAGCTCAGGACTCCAGCTTAGCAACACCAATGGGGCGCCTACTCATCTGCGAACAGCAACATGCAGTCCGGGGAACACACCAGCCATCAGTCACTGTAGACCTGTTATGGGGAGGCACTCAGCCCAGCTGAGTTTGGATGATTTGCTCCTAAATGACACAAGATGTGCCTGCAGAGTCTCCTGAGGGCGTGCAGGAGTGCTGCTAGGAGAACAAGTCAGATGTCGTGGTGCCTGCCAGTAATCCCAGCACTGAGGGAGGTTGACACAGGATCCCAAATTCAAGTCCTACCCGGGTAACTCTGCAAGACCTTATGCAAAAAAAAAAAAAAAAAGGTGGGGTTGAGGATGTAGATATAGCTGAGGGACAGAACACCCAAGTCAGTACCCAGGAGGGCGCTGGAGGCTGTCACTCTAGTAAGTCATGATTACAGCCACAGGACCTTTATTCCTTGGCACTGGGGACTGAACACAGGGCTTTCATGCTCTGTTACATCCACAGGGTCTAACCAAGTCACTAAGCTGCCCAGGCTTCCCCCTCCTGCCTCAGTCTCCACGCCCGCTATGCCCAGCTCCTTGGGACATTTTAACTGGCTTGAAACTATAAACCCAGGCCCCCTAGGTTGTTTAGCAGTAACGGGTTTTCAATTTTAAGGCAACATGGCTGAGAAGTGCAGAGAGACATCTGTTTAGAAGTTCTAACTCACAAAGACACTATCTGGTCTGTCTGTACTAGATGTACTTCTCAGTATCAGATCAGAAACACACTCATAAAACAGGCCAGGAAAAACCTCCTGAAACACAATCTGTACATCAAACTACAAGCCTTTGGTCCCTCCGACTCTTCCTGCTCAGGAAAAAGTATTTTCAGGGTGCAGCCTGCCAACTTTTGTCTTTATTTTAAGCCATGAACTTTTCAAATGATTATCTGAAACTCAGTGAAGATATCTAAGTGGGAGGTCCACACTTAGCTTTAGTGATCAAGTGACTTCAGAGGTTGCGCCTATATTCTGCTTACATAAAAGCTGGCCTGCGCTCTCCTATCTTCCTGGGAGCTGAGCAAGCCTGTGCACGTGACGAGCTGATCCTCAAGCAAGCAGCTACAGTGGTGCTCCCTACATCCCAGGGCACTACAGGAAAGTGTCTTAAGACGCAGAGCACGGGCTGGGGGTTAGCGCTGAGCTACAGCGCTTGCGTAGCATGCAGGAAGTTCAATCCTCAGGACCTCCCAACACACCAAAAAAAAAAAAAAAAAAAGGGCAGAAAATTCATCTAGGAACAAAAGCTTGGATATCCTTCTTATAGGAAGTTATTGTAGGGGCCAGGGAGATAGCTCAGTGGTGTAAGCACCTGCCTGGCAAGCGCAAGGATCTGAGTTCACTCCCCATTACCACATGCCATGCCAACCCTGAAACCAAGTGTGGTGGCACATGCCTATAATCCCAGTGCTGGGGAGCCTGAACTATGTAGTGAGACCCTGTATCAAATAAATACTTTTTTTAAAAAGAAGTTATCATTGGTTGAGGAGATAGCTCAGCAGTCTAAACCCCTGCCTGGCAAGCACAAAGACCCAAGTTCAATCCCTGGTATTGCATGCCATGCCAGCTCTGACACTGGGCATGGTGGTGCACACCTGTAATCCCTGAGACAGGAGGATCACTATGAGCCCAAACTGTGTAACAAGACCCTGTATCCCAAAAAAAAAAAAAAGTTATTGTTTTTACAGTGGATGGTTTTATGTCTAGATGCACAAATCAGGTGGGGATGGGAAGACGACTGGATCACAGGTGTGCGACACTCATCACTGGTTAGTCCACTGGTAGGTTACAGATGTGTGTGATGCTGGGAGTCGAAGCCTGGTAGGAAGAGGTGGCCACCGTGGACATGGCCTGAAGGGTCCAGATCTCTCTTCCCTGTTGGGAGCGAAGGAAGCTAGGAAATTGATCAAATGTGTGTAGGTGGGACTAGGCCTCTGTGGCTAAAGCAAACAAGCTACCTCAGTCCTGGGATAAGTATCCTATCTGGCCAAGATCAGCTACTAGTCTAGGCAACCTTGTGTCACATGTTACTAACTTTGCAAAAGCATAAAGGATCTGTTTTCTTGTGTGTAACGCTAGTCTTACCCATCAGGCAGCCCAGCGACCACCTAGCCCAGCTTTTGTCTTCTTGTCTATCTTTCTCATTCCTGCCACTGTTTCTCCCCAGGTAGAACTGAGCACAGTGAGACCAAAGGATCCCTATCGCCCCCCCTTGATTTCTCTCTGCCTTCTGCCAGCCCTGTCCTGAGTTCTTTCTCCTCTGCCAGGCCCCTCAGCCCAGCTGCCCTGCCTTGGAGCCAGCTGACCCGGGACTGAAACCTCCACAAGCTAACAGCCAAGTAAACCTCTCCTGCTTAGAGCCATGTCAGGTAGTAGGTCTCAGGGATAAGTAACTAACATACAGTAAAACCATGAAAACGGAATGAGAACCAGTACTACATGCCAGTCTAAAGCCAAGTATCTTTTATTTGGAATATGATTAAAGCCAATTTTCTAAGAATGCAGCCATAATAAATGTTTAGGAAGCACATTTTTAAAAAAAAGCACATAGACAGTTCTCAAACATGACTTGGTCACTCTTAAGATTATGAAGAATGACACAAAACTTTCAACACAATAAAATTTAAGTCTATTTTTTAAAAATCGCTTATAGTTAAGTCAAATATCATTCAGCTTGAGAGAAACGCAATCATTAATAACACTGCAGTCCCAGAGGACTAATCCTTGTTGCTGACTCGGCTCACAACACGACCCTTTCCCAAGCAGCATCGCCGTCTCTAGAAATGCTGTGTTGGCATCTTTCACGGGCACACACACGCTCACGCACCTGAGAGCCACAGCCCTGCCCATGAATGGCTCACAGTGAGGAAGAGAAGCAGAAAACGCGCAGAAGAGACACCTCTGTCTGGACTCAGCAGCAATTGGCACCAGCTGCCACGTTATAACGTAAAAGCCACGTCGCAATGACGGTGAGCCTTGGCAAGTTTCCACCTGACACAGTAAAGGAAAGGTCTTCTTCTATTTGCAGTGCTGGGGTGGAACCCAGGGCCTCACACACGCCAAGCACGCGTTCTACCCCAGCCCAAAAAAGGTTTGCTAGTTTATTTGTGTCTGTACTCATCCAGGTTCTACTCCACTGAATCGAAGCCAGCTACACCATGTTTGCTCTCCTAAATGACAGGATGGCTTGTTCATGTTCTCGCGTTCTCCACAGTTCCACATCCGGATGTCCAGGTCAGTAGCTTTTACTGCTAAACCGATGTGCAAATTCTGGTAGTGTGTAGACAGCTCCCCACCCAACTTCAGGATCCATACTGATGAAGTCATTCAGGTTCATTTTGCAGTCTAGAAAGATACGTAAAAGAAACAGGTTCTGAAAAATGCCACTTTGATTTAATAGCAATGAAGCAACACAGAAGAGTAAAAGTAGGGAAAATTATTCAAACAGATAATGGCTCTAGATCACTTCTGTGATATTCTTTTTTTGGTACTAGAAACCAAATCTAGGACCTCGTGCTTGCCAGGCAGGCACTATGCCGCTGAGCTATATTCCCAGCCCATTCCTCTAGTATTCTTGCCTCAAACGCCCATCCAGCTAACCAAGCCACACATCACACAAACCTAAGCTGAGGGGTTTTCTTCACAGTAACTGACCAGCAGTCTGCAGAAGTACAAAGACTAAAAGGAAAACAAACAACCAGAATTATCATTGACTGGAGGAGGCATGACAAACTATGGAATATCCCTTGGTTAGATGCTGGTATAGAAAAAGAAATGAGGAAACCTGTAGCATTTCAGTGAAGTCTGTAAGTTACTAGTTTCATATCATATCACATTAATATTCTGGTGTCGCTATGTCATCCTCCTGGTTTTGGTAACTAGATCAGTTCTTTAAGCTGTAACAGGAAGGGAACTGAGTGAAGAATAAACAGACACTCTTGTCATGCATGGCAATTTTCCAGAAATCTAAAATTTTTTTTAAAAAAGTTAAATGGGAAAAGGCACAAATAAACTGCCAACTTACTGGCTTCAATAGCCAATACTGGATGTGACAATTCAATAGCCAAATGACAAGAAATTCAGAGGATACAATAAAGATATAATCAGCAAAATTCAGTTTGGGGTGAGTGAGATAGCTCAGCAGGCTAATGCGCCTACTTAGGCAAGCGCAGAGACCACAGCTTGATCCCTGGCACCACATGCTGCGCCAGCACTGCCCTCAGGGCAGGTTGAGTCAGCTAGAGTCCGGGCATGGTGATCACAACTTTAATCCCAGCACTGGGAAGACTGAAAGCAGGAGAATCACTATGAATCCAAGCTGCGTAGTGTCACCCTGCAACAACCAAATACATTTTTTAAAAAAAGATATAAAAATCCTGAATGTAATATCAATTAATGGAATTGAAAATTTAATAATAAAAAAACTAAAAAAAAAAATCCAATCTGTTACCCAAGACCCAGTTTGTCCAACAAATTAACAAAGAAAAAAGGAACTGCGTAAAGAATCTGTACATTAAAAAAAAAAAAAAAAGTCTCTTGGTCAGGCATGGTGCATGCCAGTAATCCCAACACTCAAGAGGCTGAGGCAGGAGGATTGTCCTGAGTTGGAAGCTCTCCTTGCTACAGAGAGTCTAGGGCCAGCCCAAACTGCACAGTGAAACCCTGTCTCAAAAAGGCAAAAAAATTAAAATAAAATAAAAAATAAAAAGACTCTTAAAGAGACATTTGGGCAAACTATGGAGATATCACTTAGGTCACCATTCAATCAAAGTGGGTGAAAAAGGTCACGGCTTTATGAGATATGAAAATGTGAACGTTGACCACATAGATGAACCATGATTTTAAAGAGTTAGTTTTTCTAGATGCAACAATGGCACTGTAGCTTTTTGCGTTTTGTTTTTTTCTACCGAGGCATTTTATTTGTATGTTTTGCGTCCCTAAAAATGAACCCCAGGATTTTTCCTCCTGCGTTTCCAAGTGCTTCCTCGTGGCCCATGCTGCAAGCTGAGGCTGTCAACAAAATGAAACCAAAGTGACGAGATGGGAGCAGGTCATTCAGCCAGTTTTCTAGGTCTTTCAGTGCATCAGACCGGGGGCTGATCACACCACACTTGTTCAACCTGCCTGTGAGGTGTGCGGCAGTTTTCTAGCCCTGTTTATCATCAGTGATTCTAAATTCGCCAGTGGAGCCAGGCTTCATCTGCACAGATAGGCACTGGATGTGACTGTAGGACATGGCCTAGTGAGGACCTGCCATTCGCCTCACCTCTTGGCACTGCTGATGCTCTGAGAGCAGTGGTCCTGGCATTCACATGCCCAACTACGGTGGCACAGAAAGCTAGCAGAAAGAGCAAAGTGAGAAGAACACACTTATCTCAGGTTCCCTTTTAGGTTTGTGAGGGGAACAAAGTAGCTGGGAAATAACAAATCAACTAGCCATGGGGCCGGGGAGATAGCTCTGTGGCACAAGTGCCTGCCTGGCAAGTGCAAGGTCATGAGTTCGAACCCCAGTCCCACCAAAAAAAAAAAAAAAAAAATCAACTAGCCATGAGCTTTGAATGAGATGTTAGAAGTCTGTTAGGCTAATACATCTGCTCTTGTACAAGATTTAACTTTTCACCGAGGGGATAGCTAAGCGGCAGAAGCATCTGCCTGGCAAGGGCAAGGACCTGAGTTCGAGCCCCAGTACCACACACACACAAACAAAAAAAGATTTAACTTTTCTAGATTAACAATCTTTTGGGGGCCAGCCAGACAGCTCAGCAGATTAAAGTGCCTGCGTAGGCAGAGGCAGGGACTGGGGTTCGATCCCCGGCGTGCCATGCAAGCCCTACCCAAGTCACGCTGAGACAGTGATTGAGACTGGTGCACACCTGTAATCCCAGGGCTTGGGAAGCTGCAAACAGGAGCATCACTACGAGCTGGATCTGTGAGGTGAGACCCAGAGATCCTGCAGATCCTGCACTACAATACAAAATAAAATCCTTTTGGGACCAAACACGCAGCTCAGCGACCGACTGCTTGCCTGGCATGTGCAAAGCCCTAGGTCCGGTCACCACGGCCATCAAAAGTAACAACAATGAAAGTGCGTGTTCCTGCTTCTGCCCATCAAAGAACTATTACAGGAAATGCTACAGCCAAATACTAGGAAAGCAGATGAAATGGAAGCCAAAATCGGGAGTGGGGCCACACTGAGTACTGTGGGGACAAGGGGTGCCAGCAGCCTGGCAGTCTCCCTGAGCCGAGGAGACTACAGCTGAACTCGGGGGTCCAAGTGGCCACTGCGGAATCTAGCGTGGGGGAAGCAGAGGGTCATAGAAGAGGAGGCTGCCCAGAGAGAGCTACAGGGAGCTGCAGAGGGGACACCTACATCTGTGGACAAGGACTGTCTTCCACTTTCAGTGAACCTCCACCAGGCCAGAAAAAAAAAAACGGACCAGAAAACACCATATGACTGACTGTGTTCACCAAAAGGAAAAACAGTTCCTTTCCTTAAAAACGTTCCATGCTACACCAGGAAAGGTGGCACACTTCTGTAATCCCAGCACTTGGAAGGCTGAGGCAGGAGGAACACCAGGAGTCCAAGGCCAGCCTGGGTTTCACAGTGAATTGAAGGCCAGCCTGAACTACAAAGTGAGACCCTGTCTCAGAAAAAACAAAACAAAACAATACTAAATGCTGAGTAGAAAGTAGTGGATACGCAGACAGACAGGTAGCCACTGACAGTTATAAAATGTACACGCTCCATCTCAATGTACACCATATTCCAGTACACAGGAGGCTAAGGCAGGGGAATCACCAAAAGTTCACGGTCAGCCTGGGCTATAAAGTGAATTCAAGGTCAGCCTGAACTGCATCATGAAACCCTGTCTCAAAAAGACCACCAAGGGGCTGGGAACATAGTTCAGCAGCACAAGCCTCTGCCTAGCAAGCGCGAGGTCCTGAGTTCAATTTCTGATACAAAAAAAAAAGCGCTAAAAAATTAGCATATAATGTATCAAATACACTGAATTTTCAGTCATAAGAGTCACTCCTATAAGTGCAAGGAGCTAAGTAAAAGTGTCATTACTAGTCCAGGTGCAATGGCGCGCGCCTATAATCCCAGCACTTGGGAGGCAGGAAACAGGTGGATCACTATGAGTTGCATAGTGAGACCCTGTAGGAAAAAAAAAAGTGTCATTACTGATGATCCATGCACTCATTCAAACTTTGTCTTCCTTTGTGTGTGTGGGGTGGGGGGTACTGGGGGTCAAACTCAGGACCTTGTGCTTGCCAGACAGATGCTTATCTCGCTGAGCTATTTCGCCAGCCCACAAAACTTTGTATTCTTAAATCATTTCTTAGACCTTCATTCTGTACAAAACACCACTAGTTAGCTATTAGTAATTCAGACTTACCCTATTTTCTAGTATGTTCCTTTGACAAATATAGAGATTGAAACAATAAATTTACCACAGGACAGAACATTAAGATTGGGTTAAATAATTTCATGAGAAGCCACACTTCAGAGAACCTTCTTTGCAGCTTTAACCTCAGGGGAAAGGCCCTTGGTGAACTAACCACGTTTGTGGCTAGAAGACTCCAGCTAGAAAGCACTCCTCAGGCCCCAGGAGCTCGGCGACACTGCATCTGCGGGCCGCCCTCACAGAAGGGCGTCTGTCCAATGAGGAAACCAGAACCTGGACTCCCCCCTCCTCCCCCCGGGGTGGGGGGGGGGGGTAATGGAAGTTAATATGCTAAGGGGCTGGTCAGGCTTGGCACCAAATGGCATTGCTTTGGTCATCAAAACCAATGCAGTGGCCCCAAAATGATGGGGACTGGCAACGTCAAGCTCACTACATGGTGGCCCGCACCAGGTTCTACCTATCTGGGTCCACTGGAGGCCACATCTAAAAGAGCAACGGGCCACTGCTGAGGGCTACTGTGCCCAGTGAGCACTGCACAGCACAGGACTAAGTCTACACAGCAGAGCCATGGGGACCGGGTCCAATCCAGGAGCCTCCCCAGTTCTCATGTTGAAGCGGGAAGCAGGCTGGTATATCAGGACGCAAAACAAGTGTTTTAAACAAGAGCTTTTCTAGAGAACGTAACGCACTGGAGTCTGAACCCTCTTCTCGTACTTCCTCCCTTCAAATATGTCAACCTATCTTTTACTTTCTTCCTCATTAAACTACTAATTCTAGTGTCCCTCTTCTTCTGACATCTTGCAACAGCGTCTGAGCAGTGGGGGCAAACCCCCGGCACACGCGCCGCGGCTGGTTGGCTGCATCATTGACGCCGCTGCAAGGTTCCCATCGCTGCACTGGCCATGTGTGGGAGTGCTGTGAAAGACATGGACTCATGAACAGTGTTCCAGACACCTATGAATGCCAGGCAACAGCATTCATCCAGGGTTCACGAACTTCTATCTCTTACACCTCAGCAAATTATCAACTGGACTGCTGCCTGGAAACACACAAGGAAGCAAACGGTACATCTGACCCACCAGCACTCACCTCCCTTTAGTGGGGGCCTCACTACGAAGTTGAGGAGATGCCAATTACACAGCAGAAGAACGCACTGGGGATTTCTTCCCCCACCTCATGAAACCTCCCATGAGACGGTGCTGGTCCCGATTAGCTGCCAGGGACGCAGACCTTCCGAAGAAGCCCGGTGCCCAGGAGTTAAGCAGCCACATCCAATAAACCAGCGACTGCTCTGGCTCTGAGCCTTAACTCCTTCCTTCCCTGGAGTTCTCAGGCCTTCCACGACAAGCGACTGTTGTCCATGCCTCAAGTTCTGCATCTCATAAACATACTGATAGAGTACGCCCTTGCCACTCAACTTCATCCAAACAAAAACCTAACTGTTCTTGCTTAGGGGACAGCCAGCAGCAATGGCAGATCAGAAGCCCCTAAGCAGCGCCCCCCTCACCTCCAGTTTCGATGCAGGGATAGGGTGGGGGGGCCTCTCTCCAGTTCCCACTGGGGTCTTTCATGTGTGACCGGTCAGAAGCAAAGTTCTTCAAGTAGCAGTCAGCACGGATCACTCTGAATTTCCTGTGGACAGATCAAAGCCCAGTCCATTAGGGAGCGGCCACGGGAAATTCTAACTCAGCCTTTCCGTGGACTCACATGCCATGGCGCACACAAAGCTGCTCAAGTATGCTTTTTACTTTCGCAGTGCAGAGATCCATGTAAAGCTTTGTGCCGATTTAACAAGCTATGGGCAACCCGATCCCAGCTGCAAAGGGACAGAAGCACATCTGCCTAGTTGCTTTTATTTACTCTACTGCGCTATCAGGGACAGAGAACAGGATCTGCTAGTGTTGCCTTTGCAAGTCTCTCAATTTTAGCAGCATGAGTCATCCCTGTCGCCCCAAACAAGAGTATGAGAAATCCCAAAGGCCTGAAAGAAACTGCTTGAGGTCTTTTCACATACGTTTTTCAAAGACTGCCAACCTTTTGTCTGGTGGATAAGCTTCTTAGCTTTACTGTGTGATGAGGAGGGCATCATTCTCCAATAGCAATTCAGGGCTGCAACTGAGGTAAGTGAGCTTTACAAATTCAACGTGGCAGGGGAGAGTCCCCATGTACCCGCCTGGAAGTGCACCCAAGTGGCCTCACCTCCTAAACTGTGGATGAAGGTCGTCATCAGACTTAAAGGCATCTTCTACATATGGGTCAAAGGGGCAGGGAAATGGTAACACAGTGTCCAGATCATAAATGAAGCTCTGGCCTCCGCTTGAGACATGAAGCAAAACGACATGGTAATCCTGGAAGCAAAAAGCAAAACGACGTGGTGATCCTGGAAGCAACAACGGCTGCAGTCGAGCCAACTGTTCTAGGGTGCAAAAACTCCAGGGCGCCGGTGTCAGTGCACACGCAGCATCACAGAAATGGACGCAAGACCAACTCGCCCCTCATAACAGCAGCAGAAAACAAAGCAGGTACAAAACCCTGAAGCCAGAGGAATGTGCAGGGCCAAGCAAGTGGTTAAAAAACCTGACCCAACAATTTTACCTCTAGGAAACTGTCATACACAAAAATGATCATAAACAAGGAAAGATAAGCCATATACGTAAAATATATTTTATGCTACGTATATAATCTCTGCAGCATTGTTTATAATAATGAAAATTCCAAAACAACACAAAATCTACTGAAAGGAATGGTTAATAAACTACAACAGTCATATAAAACACTATTAAACAGCTACTGAAAGAAATTTGTAAGCCGGGTGTAGTGGCACAAGCCAAGGGGTCACAGACATGACCTGTGCAGTTACACAGCTGACCAGAGGGAGGACCTCAAGTCCTGGTCCAGGTTCCAACAGGCTGGACTGTGACTTAATGTTACAACAGATGCTGGCATAGGAAGCAAGAATAGCGCAAGGCCAGGGTTTAAGTCTGTTTTGTGTTTGGCATATGAAAGGCACTCAATAAACATAGGCTATATGAATGAAAACTAGATGTTATGGCATGCCCCTATAACCCCAGCACTCCGGAGGCTGAGACAGCAGGATCACTGAGAGTTCAGGCCCAGCCTGAACTACACAGCAAGATCCAACTTAAAAAATAAAGAAAGAAAATAAATGAAGCGTTGTGAAGATCACAATTAGATCTCCCACACTGGCCATTTAAAAACTATTTCTATAATAATACCAAAACAAAACATAAAGAAGCAGGGCAGCCATCAGCAAGCCTCTAGGAGACTGGGGCAGGAAGACTGCAAGTTTGAGTCACAATTAAGAGTGACCCCCATCTCAAACTAAAAAACAAAATTTGGCTGGGAGCATAGGCCTCAGACTCACTCTCCAGTGTGGTTAACAAAGAAAAATTAATAGAAGTGAACATATCCCAGTGCTGCTACCTTAGCTAACAGCACCCATTCTCAAAAGACTCACAGGCTTTCTCTCCGTCCCTAGCAATTGTGCCTCACCGACACATAGGGCCTCCAAGGTCCCAGGACGGGGAGGGGCGCTCCCCCACTCGCAAGGTGTCTTACCCAGATCACGGGCCCGGTCCCAGGTCTGGCCTGCTGCTTCCAGATAGGCACCTGTGAACACAGTGCACTTCATGGGCTGCAGTTAACCACTCCTAGATGCTTCACAGTACATGAATGAGAAACAAATCTCTCTGAGCAGCTAACAATCAAGATGGAAGAATGAATAAGAAGAAACCCAAATCCTTCTCAGTACAAGAATTCTCAACAATGAGAGCTCATAAGAACATAAATTAAACCTGGTGTGGTGGCACAAACTTATATTCCAGGGCCAGCCAAATAGTTCAGTGGATTAAAGTGCCCGCCCCAGCCTGTGCAGGCCCCATCTCCAGGGCAAACTGAATTGACAGTGGGTGTGGTGACACACGCCTGTAATTGCAGCTCTTGACCACTACAAGTCCGATCTAGTAGTGAGACTTGAACACCCTATAGACTCTTCCCTAAAAAACAAACAAACAAACAAACCCTAGAATTCAAGCTAGTTAGGAGGCTGAGGCAGGAGGGTTCCAAGTTATAGGCCAACCTATAAAATGAGATCTCATCTCAAAATAAAAGATACAAAAGGACTAGGGATATAGCTCAGAGCTGTGTACAGCACCCCTGGGCTTAAGCTGCAGTATAGTATAAAGAAAGAAAAACCTCTCTCATACCCAAGAGACTTCTGTATAACCATACTATTCCACAGTCTCTCTCTTTCTCCCCTGCCTCCCCCCGCCCCTCAACCAGGGATTGAACTCAGGCCCTTGTGCTTGCCAGGCAAGCGCTTATTCTAGTGAGCTATCTCCCCAGCACTCCCTTGCTTGTAAGTCTACAAATAAGATACTAAATATTTCTAACTCAATTGTGCCCTATAAGGAAAAAAAATACTTCATTCAAATACTAACTAGCCAGTCTGGTAGCACACACCTGTAATGCCAACACTCAGGAGGCTGAGGCAGGAGGCTCACCATGAGTTTGGGGACAGCTCAGGCCACATGATGAGCTCAAGGCCAGCCTGGACTACACAGTGAGAGACCCTGATGGAGACCACTATGTTGCAGCTCTGAGCAAGGTTTAAATTAACCAGCTGGCTTTCCGTGTTCACCTCTGCATGTGTCCAAGGCCTAGGCCCCTTGTCTGGAGATGGGACTCCTAGTAAGTGAATCTCTGCGAGTCACTGTGCTGGCTGGGGCTCACAGTGGCCTGGGATGCTGGGATGCCTCAAAAGACAAGACAAGGTCATAGCTAAGGACAGAGACTGGGAGACTGGGGACCTAAGCACTCTGCAATACCTACGAGATAATATTAACGTGTTAAGACCCTGTCTCAAAAAGACAAATAACAAAAAAATAAAGCAAAGGAAACAAAAAACTTTACAATGTGGCTGTACTCAAAAGACGCAGTTTACATAGCACTAAACTATGTCATACTGGGGGGCTTTCGGGTTAGCTCAGTGGTTTAAGCGCCTGCTTAAACCAGGGAAACCCAGTCAGGCACAGGAGACGGCAATTCGATCCCCACACACACCCTTAAGGCAGCCTGAGCCAGCCAAAAAAAAAAACAACACCCTTCTCAACTCTGCCATATTTAGTTTCGAAGGAATCTTAAGCTTGTCTCCTTTTAGCCATCGCTCACCAACTTACCATCTTCTTCTCATTGGATATGAAGACAGCATAACATTCTTCTAAAGGATACTGGTCATGGTTTTTGATGTATTCACAGAGCTTCCAAATGTTTTCTTCACTGAAATAAAACAATGGTTTAATTAATATAATTAAAAATGAGCAGTCTATGTCTTTCAGACTTAAACAAAAAGACTGATGAACAACTGTTTTAAAAAACCATCAGGACAGCTGTTAAATATCTCCTCCAACTGCTGCCTAATGTCTGAAAATCCTAACAAGCTGCTACCCAACCTGCAATGTACATTCACGCACATGTCAAAATTTAAAAAAAAAAGCAGGACATGGTGGCGCACACCTGTAGTCCCAGCACTTGGGAGGCTGAGGCAGAAGGATCAGTGCGAGTTCAAGACCAGCCTGGGCTACAAAAGTGAGCCCAAGGCCAGCCTGAACTACATAGCGAGACCCTGTCTCAAAAAGACCAAAAAAAAAAAAAAAAAAAAAAAAAAAAAAAAAAAAAAAAAAAAAAAAAAAAAAAAAAAAAAAAAAAAAAAAAAAAAAAAAAAAAAAAAAAAAAAAAA